>JAYMFT010017884.1:0-31330 GCA_038088735.1 Panulirus argus
TGATTGTCACGTGTCTGCTTCGTGATTATGCCATATATATTATCCCTGGAGATAGGGGAGAAAGAAAGAATACTACCCATGTACTCCCTGCGTGTCGTAGAAGGCGACTCAAAGGGGTGGGAACGGGGAGGCTGGAAATCCTCCCCTCCAGTTTTTACTTTTCTAGAAGAAGGAACAGAAAAAGGTGCCAAGTGAGGATTTTCCCTCTGAGAGTCAGTCCTCTGTTCTTGACGCTGCCTCGCTAACGCGGGAAATGGCGAATATATATATATATATATATATATCCTTTTTACGGAGTACCTGCAGTTTCGATGCTACACTCCACGCAGGAGCAGGGTATCGATGGAACGTGTCCCTTCCTGGCCATGAACGGTGATACAGCCTCGCCGAACGTGACCCCTTGCTCGCGGTGTGATAACTTCCAATCGGGTACATCACGAGAGGGATGAAGCCTTCCATCGTTAATGGATAGAAATAAGTACAGCGTCAACGAGGAGGATCTTGCTTCTAAGATGTCTTTCATTTCCCAGCTCCTGAGTGGAGCGCATCCTGTTTAGCACAAGTACACCCCTCGTTTGGTTGATGTTTATGCATGTATTCACTCGCCCTCCCTTGCAACATGTTTGTATATGGCTCTCTCTACATTACTCTAGACGACGACAACGGGAACAGCCAACAACTCGACGACACAGAAAGCCACCTTATAGCACTCAGAAACATTAATCTTTACTGACGCATGTTGGAGTGGAGGGTGCACCACTGCCTCGATGGGCGCGTCATGTACCTCTCCAGCGGAAGACTCTGTCACCTGAAGACGCAACGGGATGGCTAGAGACGATCATTTGTGGAGGAGGGAGGAAACAGCAGTCAAGGAAGGATGAGTGGTTGAAAGTGTGATCTTAGGTGGAAGGGAAGAGAGGGACCACAAGTGACCTCACAAGGAAGATGGGTTATTGACAGGAAGGATGAGCTTATGAGGAAGATGGGTTAGAGGTCGTGAGGATAACTTCACGTGAAACACAGACACAGGTCAAAGACTGGAAAGGTGACATGAGACACGTGATGCAGATGATGAGAAAGAGCCACGAGGCATCTCAAAAAAATCCTGCCCAGAGGAGTTTGTTACACTGACTTGATGGCTCTCGAACACTGCCTAGTTCACTGGCTCTTGCACAGTCCGCGATTCACTGGTTCTCGCACACTGCCTGATTCTGGCTCTCGCACACTACTTAATTCACGGTCTCTTGTAAAATGCCTGATTCACTGCCTCTCGCCGATTGCCTGATTCACTGGCTCTCGCACACTGCCTGACTTTCTGGCTGTCACACATTGCCTGACGCACTTCATTATTCATCAATATGTAAAATTAATGGAGGAAGACCAGTCGAGGGCCCCAGAGTATTGTTTAGTTGACCCTACATACACAACCAGTTTACTCAAGGTCCCACACTCACCACTAAGACAAGACCGTTCCTCGATGTCAAGTGAAGAGTGTTGTCCTACCACCCACCGTGCTACACGAGATGTGTGGTGTGCCAGAAAAAAGGATGCCTAAAAGGCCTATTGCAACAACAGTGACATTGTCAGAAGAGCAGCCATGGTGTCACATGAGCTGTGGTGCTGGGACGGGTGTCGTGAGGGTTGTACCGTCACAAATGGCAAGGTGTGTCTAAAGTTGTACGGTGTCACGACAATGACGGTGTTAGAAACATTATGGTGCCACAAGAACTACAGTGTTTCAAAATACCACGATATGGTGCTAAATGATTCGTGACACCGGAAGAGCAATAGAATCGCACGTACCCCAGCGTCGCATGGGTAGCAGTGTCGCATGGGCGACAGTGTCACATGAGCCACAGTATTACAAAATCTACAGCGCCAAAGAAGCCAAAAGGGCCAAGGTACGACAAGAGTTAGGGGGTCACAAACGACACAGGAGCCACAGTGCCACAACAGATATAATGCCATGAGAGATGGTGTCGCAAAAGACGTCACGCCGCAAGAAATCCTGTGCCACACGAGTCATGGTGACACAAAAGCTGGACCTCCAGAGGTAAGGCAATACATTCCCCCACCGCCTGCTTCCTGTACATTATCGTAGAGGTAAGTGTGGAAGGATACGGGTAGAGTGGCTCTAGTATGAGAGGGGCGTCACACATCGAGGTGTGGATGGAAGGGCGTTGAGCGTCTCGTGAGTGGGTGGTGGGAGGAGGAGGGGGCGTAGAGCGTCGGGGGCGCCTTGGGAGACTCGTCACTGGCAGGAGCAGTGAAGGTGCCGAGTCACGGAGGTGTTACAACAACGCAGAGCCAAGAATAATAGATTAACAGCAGCTTGAGGAAAGTGGAGGCGCGGGGTGGAACGCTCGCAGCGTCACTGCAGCCCCTTCCTTTATCCACATCCACGGTCGAAGTGGAGTTACGGCAGGGGCCGAAGATGGGCGTTGCTAGGTGGTGGAGGGGTAGGGGGGTGAGGTGTATCTATATCGCCTTCCTCGTATTGCATACACGTGGGGAGGGGGAAGGAGGGAGGTGCAGCAGAGTTCACTGGGTTACTGCATGTTACCGTCATCCTCCCTGCATCATCTCACAGACTCAGCAGAAAACAGCCGAGGAAGCAGAGCTGGCCGGCTGTAGCAGGGATCTTACCGGAGGCGGGGAGGAACGGAGGAACTCGTTGTGAAATCAAGTTTGGACAAGATAATAACTTAGGTTGAGGAGGCTGAGAATAGTTTCGACACGTAATGCTAAGCTGCCCTCCACATACGCATGTTTGCACACAAAGAAAAAAAAGAAGTGTAAGAGCAAACTTGTGTGTGCAGGCACGCAGACGGCGAGGCAGTGAAAGTGAACCGCGTCATCCTCTGAAAGTGCCACAATTATGTCAGCTGCAACATGCGGGTCAGAGCCACTCTCGGTTACTTCTCCACAGTTAACTTGGCTCTCCTTCCTGACGCCTCCCTCGCTCACGTCCCCGTCCCTTCCTCTTCGTCTACTGACGTCCCACTTCTTCCCAACATCCCCACCCCCCCTTCTTGATGACTTCCCGTCTCCTGCCACTGACATCCTCTCCTTGATGAGGGCGCCCTCTCTACTAAGTGACGTCCCTCCTGCCCTTTGGTCAGATGTCAGACTGACTGCCCGACAAAGCCCTTTCCCAACTGTCAACATAATTCAGAGTAAATCAAAAGAAGATAATCGTCATGCAAGGTTTTTGGCTCCATCTGTCAGGGTCTTGTTGATCCCCCGGTCGACATGTTCCCCAGAGCCACCTGCCGGACGGAGGGAGATACCGTACGGGGGTATGTAATGAGGAACACATTGTGACTTTATCATGGAGTCTGCTGCCGCCTAAACGACCACTGGCTGCCAACGGGCATCGGACAATACAATCCTCGTATGCAATACGTACAGTTCAAGCTCAGGTCATTACGAATTCTACTTTTGTAATTGGAGTCATTCCTTCTCTCCGCTTTGATGGGAACACAGCCGCTTGTAGTACTTGCCAGTACTTACCACGAGATTCTAATGAGAGGCAGATGGCTAAGCGCTAATACAGAAAGACTGCCGGCGCACTCGGAGTATCGGACGTCTACTATCAGCCACCCGTGTAGGGGTCGGAGTAGCCAGCCGGTCGCCAGCTAGACATCAGCACCACAGTCATGGTGTACTGGTGACCCAGGGAGGTAGGTGGAGGTGATCAGGCCACCCCCATGGTGGGGCAGACCCCCCAGATGACGGGTTGTAGTGTCCCCTGGGCTAAACAGGTGACCAGCCACTCGGAGCTTTGTTCAAGGTGGCCCACTGTGGCAGTAAACCGGCACTGGGCGGCTCTTCCCGACTTGCGCAACTGGGCGGGCATCTCCGTCCCTGGCCCATCCTCAGTGCCCACTCCCCGCCCGACCTCTCTCCCCGACCCGACCTCACACCGTCCATACCTCCCCCCCTCCCCCTACTTGCCCTTTGAACAGCAATCAAACCCGGAGTTACAGACGGACAGACCTCCGAATTTAGCTCGGGTAATGACGCGGCATTTCTACAGCGACAACAGAAGCGGGCGGCGGCGCATTGTGGCTGACAGTGAACGTGGCGACGGTGGTGCAGCAGCAGCAGCAGCAGTGAGAGGGAGGCACAGAGGGAGCAATGACCCCGCCGGCCGCTGCTGCTGCTGCCTTTCACTTGACACGGCCAGCTAGTTCCTCCACACTCACCTGCTGCTGCCACACCTGCTGCCACCACCACCACCACCACACATTATCCCACCATTACTGTTGTCACTTACCAACCACCAAGCCAGCCAACACCATCACTGTTGTCAAGCCAACACGACCATACCATTAATATTGTCATTGATGAGATCACTAACACTACACACCATCACCCAACACAGCAACCACTCACCATCACCTAACACAGTAAGCACTCACCATCATCCAACACAGTAACAACTCACCATCATTTAACTTTACACCATTAATCTCCGAGTACATTAAGCACTCAAAATCAACCAACATAGCAATAATCAACACCCTCTCCTCACTGCACTCACCAACACTCAACACAGTAAACACTCACTATCATCAAACAAACTAAGACCTCACCTTCATCCAAGCCTTAAGCACTCACAATCACCCAACACAGTATGCACTCACAATCGTCCAACACAGTAAATACTTCCCATTATCAAACATAGTAAGACCTCACCATCATCCAAGACAGTAAGCCCTCACAATCACGCAGCACAGTAAACATTCACCATCATCCAAGAAAGTAGGCACTCACCATTACCTAACACAGTAAAAACACACCATCACTCACCAGAGGACTGCCCATCCTCCACCATAGCACTGACCATCATCCACCACAGCGACCAAACGACCTCATATTCACACCCTCACTCACTCGCTCCTCCTGAACACTTCCTGACATCCTCCAGCACCTTAGAGTAGAGTTAGGCTGGGGTTCGGCAGTGGGTCGACTGATACAAAGCTGCGAGGGAACACCCCCCTCCCGAGGTCGCCACGGACCACCTACTCTCAGCCTTACAAACTCTGCTGACTTCTCAAGAGACCCTTGTGTCTCCTCTGTGGTTGATTCAGGTGTTGGTAGGGGGCTAAATGTCCTCTGATGCATCCTGGCTACTATGGCTTCAGGAGGATGCTCCATCCCTGGCGTGAACTCCAGGGCTGTTCGAAATGATCAGGAATGCACATGGTGACTAAGGAGGTTTATCTTTGTTGCATGAGTAGGTGACACTGGTGAATGGAAGTCATGCTGGTGAATGAGATTGCAGAGTATGGAAGGGTGGAGAAAGGCTGATGAGGTGAGATGGCTGGCTGTGTCAGGGGGACGGGAGGGAAGGGGGAGAACATTGGAGGGTCGGGGGAAGGGGAGGGAAGCGGAGGGTCGGGGATGTGAGGTAAGAGGGACCGTGGCACTGTACCTGGCCGGCCCAGGGTCGGTGTCACTCAGTCATTGAACCTGTGGCCCGTCCTCCTTACCCTGCCAATGGCCCGTCTTTCCTACCCTTCGCCTCGCGGCCCGTCCTCCCTGCTAGTGGCACTGTGGCCAGTCCTCCTTCCCCTCCTCGTGGCCCTGAGGTCCATCCTCGCTGGTCGTGGCCCTGTGGACCGTCCTCCTTAACCTGCTCGTCGCCCTTTCACTCGCACCTGTGCCCCTCTACACCCACCCGCCACCTAACCTATGCCACCCTAACCCAATGTATACTTCCTCCGTGCCACCAGATCCCACCACCACAGCCTCATCACCATCCCCTAACCCTCCCTTTGTAAGCAGTTTCGTACCACCTGTGGCAGAGCACCACCATGCCACATTCCAGGAGCCACACACGGCATCCAAGCACACTTGCAAGTTGGCAAACATTAGCGGATTATCGACTTGAGGCGGCGTGGACCAGGCTGACTCCCCGTACGCTACCCCAGAGGTCTGGCGGGGAGTCTCAGAGTAAAAGTAACCAGTCCTGGAGACCCACTCTCTCTCTGTAAGAAATAGGTTGACCCAGACCTTCTGGTCCCTCACCAGCTTACCTGGGCGGCCGCCAAGCGAGAGGCTCCCTCCTCGTGTTTATCTGAATTTCATCCAGCATGGTGAGGTTGCTGTAGAGGTATTGTAGTTGTTGTTTGTCTTGGTGATGGTCCCTCTGGCATGGTGAGGTTGCTGTTGTGAGGTATTGTAGCTGTTGTAGGTCTCAGTGATGATCCCTCTGCATGATGAGGGGTTATCGTCGTCACAGTGATGGCTCTTTCTCTCTAGAGTGGTAGGCATTGACGAAGCACCACAGCTCTGTGTCCCTTTGACGGCTCCTTAACCATGGGAAGTCGGCTCCCTGTGATATTCTAGCGGAGGCTGTTCTTCAGATCTAGACACTGCCTTCCTCCCCGATGGTCCCTCTGTCCCGAGGACAACGCTGACAAGGCCTCTCAACATATCCACTCCTTACATAACAGGTTTCCTGGTGGAGGGTCACTCACCGTCTTGCCGATTATGTTCAGCTGTGGTTACATAGAGCACCTCTGGGTTCAGTGACTCATACTTTTTGCCTTCGTCTGCGTGGAAACTGGGGAGCTGGACGATGAGGATCACGGCAGCGAACCACAGTGACCACGTCACTCTGGTCGTTGCTGGCAGCCCAACGCTTCACGCCAGCCTCCCGCCACTGATCCAGCGGCCGTCGTTCCGATACGTGTCATGAAGATACTCCTTTCCTCCCCCATTCTCACCTCCTGTCCCCCTTGCCTTCCGACTTCACTCCTTTGCGTCTGACACCACACCCCTCTCCTCTCCCCTCCCCCGCCCCACTCATTCCCTCTCATCCGCCCAGCCCAGCACGCTAAGCCCTTTCACTTATGTTTGTGTGTTCGTGAGTGCGTCCGCAGCACCCCTCTCTCTCTCCACGTCACAGGAGGTCTAAACTAAGCACAGTGTTTACATCCTGTCTCGAGTGATCTTCAGGGCTATACGCACACACGCAGCTCTGTGCACCGCCGTGTACACCAGACCCCTCCCCCACCCCAGTATATGTACACCCTATATTCCACCCAAACATCCCAGGTGCACCCTGGTTTGGGTCAATGAACTGCTGCTCTGCTATAACCACGTCCTATGTAACCTACTCCATGACTACATCTATCTCATATTTGTGTGTGTGTGTGTGTGTGTGTGTGTGTGTGTGTGTGATACGTAATAACAGTATGATCGTAGCCAAGTACAAGTATGATTCGACAGTTTTAATCCCTTTAAAAAAGAAAACGAGCGAGGAGGAATCTGCAAAGTCTAGGTGAGAATTCTCGGTCCAGATGGTGTACCCAAAGGGGGGCCCGTTTTGGGGTCCGTCCACCACCACACCTGGCGGAACACACGCACAGGCTCCCCCACCCCCTTCCCCACCACCACCACAACACTTGTACCCCGGTAGTAAATGTACTCCAATAATGTGCAAAACCTGGGACGTCAAGCTGAATCGTATAATTCCAATTTACCGAGGCAATGAACTCGAGTAGCTTACCTTTCACTTTTGCTGGAGGGAGGCGTTAGTGGGAGGGGAGGGGGTGTGGGGGGGAAGGGGGAGGGGGAGGGGGGGGGAAGAATGGGGGCAAGCTGTGAGTGGGCGAACAAAGGTCCGGTGCAGGAACACATGCAAGGAGAGAGGGTGGGGGGGAAATCCATGGGTCTTGAAGGTAAACAGATCAATGAGGGAGCAACAGGTGAGGCAGAGGAGGTGCAACGCGAGGGGTGAGGAATGAGGAAGCACGAGATGAGGAGCACGAGCAGGAGTCGTGACACGTGGGAGCACGTGGTTGGGGTGAGGTGGGTGGGGGGGGTAAAGATAAGTGGGGCGAGGAGCAGCACGAGTGAGGTGGGGAGGGGAGAGAGAGAGAGGGAGGGAGGGAGACTGTCTCACCACGAGTGAAGACGGCCAGCCCTCAGGGGTGCACGTACACGCGCCCCCCAGCATGACGACACACGAATCCACTGGGTTGGGTGGGGTGTGTGTGGGGGGGGGAGCGTGTGGAGAAGAAGGGGAGGTGAGAGGAGGACACGAGAGGAAGACTACGTTACGAGGAGCCAGAGTTAACAGGCAGGCAGCTCCTGATACCATAACGACACCGTCACACATGATATGGCGAACTAGGGTTCGTATGTTACAACGCGACGCCCTCTACTCTACGTGAATAGGAGTTACGTAAGCGTTGCGCCGCCCCCGTCACAACACCATCGACAACACACACCTACAACAGCTGCAACACATGCAACAAAGTGCCCTATATAGGTCATGAAAAGTACAGTACAAATAAGACAATGAAAATATAATTATATATTAGATAACTTCCAGGCAGCTAAAAAAACAACTCAGTTGCCACTGACCAGCTGCAATTGTTCTGAGTGAGGTGTTGGGCAGCGGTGTAACAATGGTGGCCAGCCTCCCGCCACACTGTCGGAGGCCATGCGGCACCACGCGCGCCCGCCACGACGGAGAGCCACCCTGGGCCACGGCAGATGAGGGAGTGGACCGGCAGGCCAGGGAGGAGGCGGTGAGGGAAACGGCCAGGAGGAGGAGGAGGAGGAAGCGAGGAACACGACCAAGAGGAGGAGAAGGGATTAACATGAGGAAGAACATTGAGACAAGACTGAGGAGGTGGTGGGAGTGGCTTGGGAAGGACGTTGGAGAGATGGGAAAGGAAGGGAAGAGAGGAAAAAGGAAAAGGAAAAGGAGAGGGAAGGAAAAATGGAAAGAAGGATAACACTGGTGGAGACAGGAAGAGCGTGTGGGGAAATACACAACCCGCCTATGGTAGTGGTGAGGGGGGGCAGCAGATGCTTAGAGCACACTGGCAACAGTGATGGAATCTACAGCTGGAGGTGGTGACTTATGTTTAAGAGAGAGAGAGCAAAAGGTCACGGGGGGAGAGGGTTCTTATGTCTCAGGGATAGTACAACGTCACGGTGGGAAAGGACAAGGTCACGGTGGGAGAGAACAAGGTCACTCTGGGAAAGGACAAAGTTATAGTGAGAGAGGTTCTTAAGTCTAAGGGAGAGTACAAGGTCACGGTGGGAGAGGGTGATTTATGTTTAAGGGGGAGGACAAGGTCACGGTGGGAGAGGGTGACATAGGTTTAAGGAAGAGGACAAGACGACGGGGGATGTGGAAGATGGGACAGAGAGCAGGATGTGCCACGTACCTTCCAGAGGAAATGTATTGCTGGTTATTAGCATACCTAACCATCCCTTAACCTGGGACTTCTCGTACAATTGATTTCTACACGTCCGGTGAGCCCCTCCTGACTAACACCTGAGAATTGAGCAACGTGGAATCTCTCGTGGAGGTCAAGAGGTCAATCACACAACACAAACAACACTACAAATATAAAAATATACCATTAAAACTGGTCCTTATATGTTATCCCTTCCGATGGTATCGGAGGCTCAGATGCCTCAACAGCAGGGTCTGCCACCAGGCTGCAGCGTTGATTCTCTGTTCAGTCAGGCTGCTGAGGGTCAGGGGCAGAAGGCCTAAGTATCCCCCCCCACACCCAGTTTGGTGTGGTACGCTTTCAGCCTCCTTGCACAGACCCTCTCTGAATCTCTTAAACAGACCATGGCATTCCGAAGAGCTGTTGTCAGTGTATTAAACAGTTTTGAGGCTTTTATACTGCACGTACTGCGCCTTTCGGTTTCCGTGGTAATATCTTGCAGTCGTCCATGCCTGTCGGGCTAAAATGGAAACTGTTTTCCGGATGCAGTATAGAAGTCATACGTTACAGGATTTTTCCTGTAAATTATGACATATTTTGCCAGTGCTCCACGTGAACTGGCAAACACAGACCCAGAGAGTTCACATTACTTTCAGTCTCTCCTGGGAGTTTAAACTTTTAAGTCAACGCGAACTGTTGGATCTTTGCAGTCTCACCAGATTTGGAAAGTGTTATTGGCGGACAAAATTGTTCGGGTTGGGGGAGTACAAGAGCCGTGAAGATCATCATCACTCGCTGGTATTTCGCTCTCTTGTCTTGAAGATCAGTATCATCCCAGTCCGCAATGTTTCCTCTAGAGGCATCAGTTGTTCTGTAACGTTCGATGAAGCCAAGGTCTTCAGACGTTCTTACTCCGACATGTTTTACATCGCTTCATCGAGAAATTATGGTGTTCCTGGCAACACCGTTGGCATTGCTTCAGTCCCCTAAACCGAAGATGATGAATTCCATTTCCATTAAATCAAGCATATTATCAAAGACCCAAAGGACGACTTTAATCGCGTCGGGAGAGTACCGTTCCTTAAGGGACTATGCATTTAACCTTGCGAGGATTTGAAAATGCCTGATTAATAAAAATCTACATCACTGACAAAGTCTTACATCATCTTCCCACCTTTTCAGTAACTCCCACGCATTCAGTGCTCTATGACACCGTGGTCACATCTGTCGCAAACGTATACAAAATCTTTCTTCTCCACATAACAGTTTGATCGTCGTGATCAAGCATCATTCAACTGTGAAAGTATGATCTTAGTAATAGCATGTTGCTCTGGGTTATACAGATAGTCAGCTTGATGCAATATTGAGAGTCCAGGCTCTCTTTTCTGTGGACGTTTAATGCCGATGCTGAACGCGCTTTCAGTTTCTCTAAAAAGAGAGAGTTCCAAGGGTCTGGTCCTGGAGCAGAATGTATGGGCATGGTTTCAACGGCCCTCTGGCAGTCCTATGGTGTGGCGACGAGATAAAGTGCTGCTGCTTTAACAAGAACACTGCTATTCAGGCAGAAGTCTTTGGGATTACTTACCTTTAATGTCATTCTTGGTTCTCTGAACACTCGGTCACATTCCTTCCTTATCTCCCTCCTGCCATCCGCGTATGTGCCCTCTTCTGTTTCCAGTGAGCCGATGGGATTTGAAGTCCCTGAATCGAATGTTGAATAGCAATAAACATTCTGGGTCTTTCTGTTTAACCAATGGCTCCTTGCTCTCCTGCATCTTCTCGAACACCCCATGAAATTCTGAGTTCGTGGTCGATGTCTTACAATTCTTTCGACAGATTTTCTTTTCTTTGTCCAGTGAGCTGCGGTTTTTCTGCGTATGCAAGTCGTTTTTCCCCTCCTGTGAAGAGAGCGTCGTCCTCGCTCTGGCGATGACATTTTTACATTTCTTTCTCAATGGTTTGGATCTGGTACATGTCTGGAATGGTTCAGTAGTCAACCAATTCACACGCTCCTCTGGTGTTCCGCCATCAAGGAGTGACTCCTCCTGTTGTGCCGAACTGTTCTAGTATCCATAACTGTCTGTACTCCAATTAATCTGTGATCCAGGTACAGTGTATTAGAAATGTGATGCTATATATTAAGTCTACATTATTTGCACTTATCAAATTCAGCGTATTATCTATTCTCTTTACGCAACCGTGACGTAGAAACTAAGACAGAACTTGGCACAGAAAGTAAATAATTACCCTTTGTGCAACTGTTCCTCGGTACTACAGCCAGGGAATTTTCGGCTTTAGTGCCTTGGTCGTACAACTGAATCACCTGCATTGATCACATTTCGAACCGGGAGTCGGTGGCAATTCTCTTCCTTATCCTATACAAACTCATTCCAACATTCACAACTTCCTATATACAGGTTCTTGGGAAAGAGCTGTTTTCAATCCAGCTGTTTTTTTTATAACCATTAATGAAATCTACCTGTTTGTAGGTACCTCGCTGAACAGACGTTGTATTCCTTACCTTAATTATACCTTGTAGCACTGAGAATTTCCGGCTCCACATCCGATACAGTGACACTGATATTACTAAGATTCTTTAGGATATATGAGGTCGCGGTCCTTAAGGCCTACGTATCCTCCACATTCTGGCTGATCAGAACCATCGTGCACAAACCTCCGTTATGGAAGTGATTTTTCACGTTAGTGGAAGGTGGAACTAAAGTGGAGCAGGAGGCGGCGTGGGATCACCAGGGGTGTGGGAGTGTGGAGGAACTGCAGCAGTGGACGGAGTGGTGATGGGGGAACCAGTCATAGCAAGGGCGGCCGGAGGGGAGGACTACTTCACGATGGCTCGATAATAAATAGGAAGATGCCAGGAATCCTACATGACCTTTACATCCCCTGCTCCACACCCCTACCCATCCCCCACCCCCCCTGGCCACACCAATCACATCCGCCACGCCCCTTAGTCATACCCTTCACCCCGGCCCAACCCCCTTCACCCTTGCCAAGCCCCTTTGTCACACCCTTCATCCCTGTCACCTCCTCCCTTGACCACACCCTCCGTCTCTGCTACCTCCCTTGGGCACATCATGCAGCCTTGTTGTTCTGCGACGTAACCTCAGTCGACTTGCATCTACAGAACCTGTTAAACTTTTTGACTGATGTGTGACGTTAATGCTAATGCCATCAGTTTTTGGCGTTTCGAAAGTGCTATGCTTCCTCCTTGATGTCTTGGGTCTATGCAAGTCTTCATACTTGCTGGCAGAAGTCTAGAGTCCAACATCTGCCTCTACAAAGTGTTCAGTGACCTTGTTATTGGAGGTTTTTATAGAGAATTTCAAGTCTGTTCCTGGAATAGATTGCATGGGAGTATAGTCAATGGCCGTCTCGTCGTCCGATGGGGTGAACCCAACTGTGCCCAACATGGGGATCACTGTTTAAAGAGTCGCCTTGGTCGTTTATTTTTAGGGTGGGTACTGCCTCACTGGTGAGGGAATAAGTGTGAGTACTGCTTCACTGGTCAGTGAAGCAGGGTGAGTACTACTTCACTGGTCTGTGAATCAGGGTGAGTACTGTATCACTGGTCAGTGAATTAGGCTGAGTACTGATTCACTGGTCAGTAAATCGTACATGTTCTTTTAGCGTATTCCTTTACTAATTTTGAGACCTTATTTCTAATGGGCACACAAGGGTTCTTGTGGCCTTCCATCTGAACTTCGTATATGTACAAAGTGCTTTACTGGTCCCTTAATGACTCTGCTCTCAATTTTTTTTCCCTCGTGCGATGTTTTGATTCCACAGCCTGAGCCCGTAAACCCTCGGTAACAGGGTTCTGCACGGCTTGGGGACATCACGTGAGGCCGCACAACTTAAGGCTGGGAATAAACAGGATTTACTTTCACATCCTACTCCAGCCTGCACACGCGTGTGTGTGTGTGTGTGTGTGTGTGTGTGTGTACTGCGAACTACAGGCACTGACTTAGAGCTATTTCCAAGGACTCCTGGTAAGGTTCAGGAGTACTGGTAGCAACCCGCCGTAACCTAGGGGCCTCCCGTATGAAATCAGGAACCCTGAGGAACAGGTCCTCGATGTGACTTTACACAGGGCTGGACGCGGGATAGAACCGAGACCCTGGCTATCACCAGGCGGGGCGGCCCTGCGCTGGGCCACACTGACGTTGGTCACACTTGACTACACACGCAGGATCGGGGCCTCGCCTCCACGGTTTCACTTTTCCCTGGTTCAGGCGGCGCGTGACGGCGCCGGTGGACAGGTTTTCACGCCGCCGTTACTCCGCAGTCTTCACTTTTACCGTAACAGTACGGGCGGCTTGTGACGGGGGCGCGGCCAGCTTGGCGGTCAAGTGTGTTGGGGCGGGGCTGCGGGGCAGGCCAGGTAATCATCTTCACTTTTCCTGGAGTGATTCGCGCCGGCGTGAGGGTGGGAGACGACAGGCTGGGAGGAGGGGACGTAGGTGGAGGAGACGTAGTGAAGACATGGGGAGGGGACGAAGCGTGAGACAGGAGAGGACGACAAGAGTGAGCATGAAGCAACTGGGGTGCGGACGGAGGAGAGCCCACGGTGACAAGTGGAGCCCGGCACACCAGGGCCACAGCCGGCGTGGGGCGGGCGGGGAAGCAATACCTGCAGACCCATGACACAGTTTACTGAGGTCACACTCAGCCTGGTCACCTCAAGGTTTATGATGCTACCTGAACACACACACACACACACACACACGCACACACACGCTGCTCTGTGTGTGTGTGTGCGTGTGTGTGCTATATACACACGGAAATAAAGGCATGATACATATATGCAGGTGTAGGAGACGGGGCAACACGAGTGTAAGACTCTCTCTCTGTAGCACACAAATAGGATCATAAACAGTAATCATACACACTTTCCAATACACATATAAACATATATACAGTTACTAACGAGTATATTAACCGACTAAAGGAGAAGTTCAAAACCCCGGTGAATAAAGTTCTGTAAAAGACACTAAATCAGCGGAAGGGCAGATCACATGTATTTGTGAACCATGTTATCTTCAATGCCTTCGGAGAAAAAAGCTCAGTCCCCGAAGGAACAGTGCTTGTGCCCCTCCTGTTCCTTAATCTTATATCTGACATTGACTCAAACACGAGCCACAGTTTCATATCATCCTTTGCAGATGACACAAGAGCAAGTATGAAAATCACTTCATCAGAAGATGCCGAAAGGCTATGAAGAAACATAAATGCAGTCTTTAACTGACCAAGCGATAACAACATGATTTTCAGTGAGGATAAGTTTCAACTCTTCCGGTAAGGGGGAAAAAGAATTAAAAAAAACAACACAGAATACCACACAGATACAGACGCTATCATAAACCAGTAATAATATCTAACGACCCAACCTTCAGCGAACACAACAAACAACGGCTGTCTCATGCAGAAAGATGGCAGGCTGGATCCTGAGGACCTTTAAGACAAGGCCAATTCGTTCACGAATTGATATTACTACATTCTAACACTATCCTACAAGGCGGACAAAACTGCGGATTTAGAAAGTGTCTAGAGAAATCTTGCAGCCCATATTAAGGTGGTAAAGGAACTAAATTACTGGGAACGACTGAAATCTCAGAGGCTATACTCCCTGGAGCGCAGACGTGGGAGGTATATCATCATCTATACCTGGAAAATCCTAAAAGGTATGGTTCCCAACTTCCATTCGGAAATAACACCCTACTGACACGACAGGCATGGAAGACTTTGTGAAATACTACCTCTGTAATCCGAAGGTGCGACACGCACAACAAGAGAGAACACCTTAGACATCCCGGGCCCAAGACTCTTCAACACCTTGCCATCTAACGTCAGAAACAGCACGGGATGCACGGTAGAGAGGTTCAAGAGTGCACTGGGCAAGTACCTCATCAATATGTACCATAACAGCCAGGCAGTAGGGGATATGTGGGCCTAATGGCTGTGGCTTCCAACAGCTTGGTCGACCAACAACTCACTCCAGCAGCCAGGGCCCAGCCCAGATTGTGGGGATGAAGACCCGCGAAGACCACGAGATATTCACGAGACAGTGCTGTGAAGGTAGAGACGAGCCTCCAAAATCAACGTAAGGCTTACGTGAAATATATATACAAAGAGGATGAAATTTATCAATAAATCACTGTCATATATCAACATGTTTAAATACGTCTTTGCCTAAAGTAGAGGTGAACTCTGTGGCAGGATTCTCTGACAACTGCTCATCGTTAATGAGACAGGAAGGGACCTGTATTATGTGAGGTAGTGGGTCATGTGGGGTGAGTGACGGATGTGAGGAGTGAGTACAGGGTGTGGGTGGTGAGCCTTACAACACTACCTTCACTAGCTGCACCAACCCTACCACCAGCCACACTGGCTGCACTTCCTCCACCATCACCCACTACTTGCTACATCGCCATCACACCAGTAATGACCCCAGCTTAAGGCCTACAAATCCAACCATTCAACATTCTCACAGATAACACTACATCACCCAGCCACACTACCTGTAATCATGGCTTCCCACCACCACTACCACCATGACTTTGATGCACCTCACAATACCACTACTTTCACCACCTGAACCAATGATCATTCTTCTCCTAGCACTTATATGACCCCATCACACGACCACTCTCATCATTCTCTCCTCCACTATACTCTACCTGAAGTATTCCTTACCATGGCGTCGGAGGTCTTCTACCTCTAAGTCAGGTCTCCCGTCTTTTTCCTCGGCTCAGTCCGACCATTAGAGGCCGTAGGACTACGTCCCATCAAATCCCTGTTAGTCTGGTACACTGGGTAGGTACCTGTCAGGCCATTTCCAGAAATCTTCTCTGCAAAGCTGACAGTGTTTCTAATGACTTCACGCAATGTGTTAAACAGTTTTGTGCCCAAGGTCCTAGATTTTTTTTTTCATTCTTTCTTTTACAAATTACAACCTTTTACTTCTAGCGTTAATGATTTACAGTTTTCCATGTCTGTCGAGTCAGCATGGAACTATTTTTTAGTGTAGGTTTGGAACCACGTCCTTCCAAGATTTTTTTTGAGTGTAAGTGATAACATACCTCTCCCGCCTGCGCTCCAGACAGTACAATCTCTTATGTTTTGAATCGTTCCCAGAAAAAGTTGAGATCCTTGACAGTGTCAGCGTGGGCTGTGAAAGATCTTCGCACGCTTTCCAACTTAGGTTTCACCCACCCCGAAAGGTGGTGTAGCAAACGGAAGTATTTCAATCGTGATAGTATGAGTGTCTTGAAGAATGTCAGAACTGGTTTTACAGCTCTTCTTTTGAAGGTCCGTAAAATCCAGCCTGCCAACTTTTTGGAGGGGGCACCTGTTACCCTGTTTTGTTCGCTGGAAATATGGTCGTTAGACATTATTACTCCAAAGCTTTTTCCACTTCTGCCTCGGAACATGATGGTCTTCTTTTCTGTTTGGTAACGCGTCCTGCTTTTTATTCCCTCACTTTCCCCATTCCGGAGCAGTTGAAACTTTTCACCATGAAAGAGGTATATTATTATAGCTGGCCCACCGAAAGACCCGCTTCGTGTATTTTTAGAAAAGTCTTTGTATTTCGTACTGATGATTTATTCATATCTATTCTAGTATTATCTACGAAGGATGATTTGAAAGTGTGGTCTGTATTTGCTTCGCGTCAGCCATGAGAATGAGAAACAGCAGTGTGTACAATTCCTTGAGGAAGTAAGTTAATTACTTTGAAATTTGGAAAAATATATCTGATTTACAACAAAGTGTTGAGATCTGTTGTTAAAGAAGTTGTATATCCACCTTCTCGCTTCTCCAGTTATCCCTATCTTATGCATTCCGTGAGCTATGACACCATTTTGTGAACTACGACAACCTGGTCACATTTATCAAAGGCTTTTACAAAGTCTGTGCATGTCACATCACCATTTTGTTTGCGCTCCAGAACCTCATTTTTTCCCCCCATGAAGTAACTGAGACACGTACGAGCCTCCCGCCCTATAATCATGTCCCAGGTTATGTAGGTTACGATGTTCCAGGAAGTCCGTCAACTTTCATCTAAGGAAGCGTTCGGAAATCTTAACAATGTGTGATGCTGTCCGTATCACTGCTCGGAAATTTTATCGAATTGCTTAGCTTCCTCCTTAATGAAGTAAGGATATGTGAGTCAGTCCAAACTTTCTGGTCTTGTAGCAGAATCCAGGTTCTCTTTCCAGAAAGACAGGGTTCCAGGAATCATGTGCTGGAGCAGAGTGCATGGCCGTGTCCTCAATGGTTCCCTCGAAATTTTGCGGTGAGAGGACGATACCTGCTGAGGGGCGGGGCGGGATAGGGCTTTTCCTGCTTTTTATGAAGAAATCGTCTGGGTTATTCATCTTTAAGGCAATGTCTGGCTCAATGAATAATGATTCTTATTCTTTCTTTTTTAGTATCTCACTCATTTTTTTTTTTTGCTATCATTACCTTCCATGATCCACAACACCCTCACCATTGTCACCACCCCCATCACCACTTCACATCCTCCCCCACACCATTACAACCCTCACCACTTCGTCACCACTACCATACCACAACCAACTCAATCACCATCATCACCGCCGCCACACCACAGACTCGTACCCTCTTTAAAACCACGACGCCACAGCTCCAGCTCCATGAACCATACCACCACTTTCACCACCTCCAACACCACTTGGAACCACCTCTCCCACCACAAGTCACGCTTTCATCACCACAGTCATTACCATCGACTCCTCAACCACGTCAAGTCCAGAGGTAATGCTGCTTACGTGATGCCCACTGGCTCTCCAGAGAACCTGGAAACAGAAAAACCATCCAGGAAACAGGAACGCCATCCAGACCAGATCCAAGTTTCACGGGGACTCCTCGTGTTCTCATCGATCTGTATTTGTCACAAAAAGTTCTGCTGAATGTTTCAAGAAGTTCCCTTCAGATTACGAAACACCAG
This sequence comes from Panulirus argus, assembly GCA_038088735.1. Taxonomy (NCBI): domain Eukaryota; kingdom Metazoa; phylum Arthropoda; class Malacostraca; order Decapoda; family Palinuridae; genus Panulirus; species Panulirus argus. Next base: position 18,196 of record JAYMFT010017884.1, read on the forward strand.
ATATCAGCCTCCACTTCCAAAGTTACTTTCACAAAGTCCAGATATAATCTACCAGAGTCTTATATAATTTCAGAGACTTTCCATCCGTCAGGTTCTAAAATATAGCTGGCTCAGTCAAGTTCTAGAACAACGCTGTCTCAGAGAAGCTCTAAAGTAACGCTGCCTCAATCAAGTTCTAGAAAAAAGCTATCGTAGACAAGTTCTAAAACAACGCTACCCTAGTCAAGTTCTAAAACAACACTGTCCCAAACAAGTTCTAAAACAACGCTGCCTCAGTCAAGCTCTAATATAACGCTGTCCCAGACAAGTTCTAAAGAACAACACTGCCTTAGTCAAGTTCAAAAACAACGCTGTCTCTATCAAGTTCTAAAACAAATGCTGCCCTAGTTAAGTTGTAAAACACCTCAAATCAACAAATCCGTAGTAAGCCTTACCGTGAACGTTAAGTTTCACAGAGGCTCCATAGAAGTTTCATGAAGCAACCCCCCCTCCAAACATATTCTGAAGAACCCCAATTGTTTCGTGGAATTCTGCTGAAACTTTACCCAGTCCCCACCTCACCGCGACTCACGTCCAACACGTAAGTTTTACGTGGCTCACTTCTGCTTCAAGTATCGCGAACCCTTAATCAAGTTTCACCAACGCCGCATCGAATATATGAACAAAGTAACGGTTATCCTTCGTGACAGGTGAAAAATAACGCTGCCCACGTGTCTCCTGCATGCCGCAGGAGGGGGTCTTTGAGCGGCGGGAGCTTGGATTCTTCCCATCCTGACCCTCACTTTCTAAATGTAGGAAGAGAGATGAGAGCCAAGCGAGGACTTCTCCTCTATGGCTCAATCGTCTGTATAAAAAAATAGAAACTACAACACTTATTACTACTATCTCTATGAATACTACTAGTACTACTAATAGCAATCATAATCATATTGATAATTATGATAATTATTACTGTTCATCAAGAAATGTTAAGAGTGAAAGAAAAATGCTTATCATTGTGGCAGAGAAACAATTACTGATAGTAGAGAACTAAAGAACATGTTTCATGTTGTCATTATCTACATCATGTCAACTAAGATGTCTTCTTATGGCCTTTACCGAACGCACACCTTCGGATGGTTTTGGAGGTCTTCTACTCCAACAGCTCAGCTTAGGAAATGTCTTACCTTAATATTTTTCGACGTTTCGGAGGTCTTCTACCCCCACAGCTCAGTCTGGAACCTTACCTTATGATGGTTTGGGAGGTCTTTTACTCCCACATATCAGTCTGGTACCTTACCTTACCTTACGTATAACTCACGATGGTCCGGGAGGTCTGCTAGCCCTCAACCCAGTCTCAGACCTTACTTTACCTTATGTATGACTTCAGATGTTTTGGGAGGTCTGTCCCTACACCGATTATGTAAACTTACCCTGTTTTGTCAAAAATTTACAAAAATAATAAAACATTCTTGGGACATTGGGACAATTCAGACCGAACGTATCAGGGACAGTCCTCGGGTATACATTTTCAAAATTGTCGCCACCGAGCGCAATGATCGTCGGGCACGACCGCTGTTACCAAAACGAAAAGTCTCATCAAACAACCGGAACCGCTTCGCTTCATGGCAGAATGAGCTCAAATTTCAAATGCAGCTAAATAAATTTGTCTGATGTAAGATATGATACAGATCTTTCAGTTGAAGTTATACTTTTGAAGATTTCTTTTTTCTTTTGCTGCTTTTGCAAATGAGGCTCTATATTGTTAAAATTTCGCATCGAAATCTTCCCGGAAAGTACCAGGCCAATACGAAACGAACGAGCGGTTGGAGCCTTTTTATTGTTAAGCAACCTCGACCACCATCCAACATTGGTCGGAGGAACTCGAACAAGGCAATTCTTCACACACCTGGAATCTATGGTATTAAGGAAGAATTGCCTCAAAAAGAAGAGTAGTTACATGATTATGAGTTTCTTAACATATAATACTGGTTTTCCTGTGAATTACTTATGAAGTTTTGACTAACTTTCTTGATTATGCAAACTGGAGGTAATACTCAAAGCCAGGAGAGCGGTACAGACTCACACGAGTCTCTAGTTCTAAATCATGTTAACTACCCATTAAGTGTGAGGCGAGTACTCATTTCCTCATTCCTCAACGTGAATACAAAGACGGAACCGAAATGTAGCCTCGAGTGTTCCTTTATACTTAAGATCACAGATTTTGCTACGTTATTATAAATTTTTTATTTGACTTTATGAAATGATTTTTTGTCTTGGTCTCCGCTAGTTCCACGGTAAGGGGAGTATCAAACAAGGTTCCAGCACACTGTGTTCGTATGCCTTACCTTCGAATCTTACCTTCCGATCACTGATTTTATAAAATCACGTAAAATTCTGATAGAACGCAATGAGAGCACTTCTTGTTTGCCCCAACTTCAATTTGACTTCACAGCTGGAGCTGAGTCACAGATCTAAGCATCAGTTCACACACGTACACCCCGGTCACCAGCCTAGTTCATTAATGGCCCATCTTGGTCACAATTTCTACCGCATTTGATCCAAATCTTTTCTCTACATGTCAGGGCATGAACAGCTATCTGTGCATCCGTAATGAAGTGCCGCACATGTATTCTGCTCACTTGCATCTCCTTGACACATCCCCGCTATCAAGCATACACTGGTCTGATTGTAAGCGATTCTGTTTCATCAGCAAGTGCGTTAAACTCACTTCGCTATGATTCTAACATGCTTGAGTCTGAAGCCCAACAGATAAAACCAAACTACATATGCTGGGCTGAGGGTTCACTCTATTTGGGTTCCTTCACCCACTGGGCTCGGACCGCTAGATAAGGCTGACGAACTAGCAAAAACTTCTGCCTTGCAAGATGAAGCTGATTACCCCCTTCAACCCATCATTCAGAAAGAATATGAATAAAATCTTTTAAACTTAAGAAGTGAATTCAAGACAAGCAGGTCCATCTACCATCACAGTAACATGCAAGAAGAATCGTATACGTATATATATATATATATATATATATATTGGTTCCACCAACAGGATCAGCAGGTACCATGGTGATGTTGCTTGACTCAGGTTGGGCTATAGACATTAATGGGATTTTGCCCCTCCTGTTGATAACGAACAAACCAAATGTAATCTCTACCAACAAGAATACTCCCACACCCTGCAACATTATATACCCAACTGCTGTAAAATTAGCGAGTTCTGAGATGAGTCTTAACCAAATAAGGTACGTATAAGCATTTCATCAATAACAATGTTCTACCCCTGGTAGTTGAACAGTGTCATAACTTGCTTACTATAAATAGTTCATCTGTTATATATTTTGATACGTAATGTAATTAATGTTGTTCAACTGTTTCAAACTTCTCTTACCATGTAAAATGTTGAATAATTCATTCAATGCTGCCTAATCCTTATTAACTCTTTTCTATGTGACCTATAACGTATTTCAATCAGTGAGGCACAGTACCTGGACCGTTCGTGCACTGTGTATCCTCTTTTGCGTCACTGCCCAACAGGAAGGGTGGGAGTACACGATTAAATAGCCGCTCCTGCGGCAAAAATCAAAGCATGTATCACTTGCTTCGAAAGCTTCACAAACAGAGACACTCCGACAAAACCAGAAGGTTTTTTAATGAGGATGCAAACATAGATATCTGTTCCTCACCTGTGAGACACACTGAAGAGACCAGTCAACCACCAATCAATGGCTCGACTCTGGTTTTAGTTCTCACAACACGAAATCATTTCAGGTCTTCCAGATTCCCTTGAGCACAATGGCTCGACCCTTAGGCGTGATGGCGTGACCTTTGACCGACTCTTAAGCATCAGGTCAGAGGCCAGACCTTTGGCAAGATATATAGGAAGAGAATCGTGGCTGCAGACATTACATTAAACAATTGTGAGCCCTGGGCGTCTGCAATGTTCTCTCTTACTGGATCTATTGCAACTTTTCTGCTTCATCTTTAATGTTTTACGGCGCGTTAAGGATTTTCCAAACCTGACTTATACCTTTCCCATGTATGAGCCCCAGAGAGCTGTAGCCTCAGTGTTTCCAGTCGTTCACAGTTGTTCAGGTTTTGAAGTGCCATTGTGGGATGTGAAAGATCATTGCACAATTCTTTACTGTGCAATTTTGCTTGCCCTGAAAAGATGTCGTTATCACTATGTAGTGTTCTAAACGGAAGAGTTTTAGTACTTTGAAAAGTGTCTTCGTTGGTTTCACCTTTTTATCTTGAAGGTTCTTAAAATCCAGCCCACCATCGTCTGAGAAGACGCAAGGTGCAGCGCTTGCCTTGATATGTCGTCGGACATTATTGCTACAAGGTTACTGATCAGGAACAAAAGCCTGGGAGTGACGGTGACTCCCACGCACACTGCCTTACCTCTGCTGTCAGCCTCACCTCCAAACCAAAGACTTGAAGTCATGCATATTCCTTTAAGTCTCCCGGCTCGAGAGAGACAGGAACGTGAGAGATCCAGCAGTGGAGAGACAGCGGACGTGAGGTTTCCATCAGAAAAGAGACAGAAGACGTGAGGGCTCCAACGGAGGAGACACAGAGAACGTGAGGGCTACAGTAGGGGGAAGACAGAGAGCGTAAGGGCTCCAGCAGAGGAGAGACGGGGATGTGATGGTTGCAGCAGAGGAGATACAGAGAACGTGAGGGTTGCAGCAGGAGAGAGAGAGAAAAGAAAAGAGGACTACAGTAAGGGAGAGATAAAAGATGCGAGGGCCATAACAGGGGGCAGAAAAAGAACGCGAGGGCTCCAACAGGGCAGAAACAGCGGCGTGAGAGCTCCCACAGGGGAGAGACAGGGATGTGAGGGCACGAGGGCTCAAACAAGGGGCATAAGATCTTTGGAAGAAGGAAGGCTGGAGACGTAATGACTCTACCAAAGGTACGGGGAACGTCGGGGCTCCGGCGAGGAACAGGTAGGGCGAGTGAGAACTCCGGGAGGGGAGCATGTGCGAGTTGCGAGGGCTTTGGCAGGAGGAGGATAGGGGATGAGAACAGAGCGGGGAACACGAGGTCGTTGACAAAGGTCCGGTAGGGGACGTAAGGGCCTCAGCAGAGGACAAACAGGAAACGTCAGGGCTCCGGCATGGGCTCCATCAGGGGGTAGGTAGGGGAGGACTGCACTCTGAGGGAACGTCAGGGCTCCGACAGGGGTCAAGCAAGGAATGTAAAGACTCAAGGAAAGAAGAAGAAGAGCACGACAGGATACAGACAGGGGGCGTGAGAGCTCTGTCGGTGGAGGGAGAGAAGAAGGAGGAGGAGGAGGAGGAGGGCATATAAGGGCTCTGGCAGGGTACAGGCAAGGTAAATATGGGCTCTGGCAGGGTGTAGGCCGGGCCTGTAAGGGCTGCGGCAGGGTATGTAAGGGCTCCGCCGGGGGAAGATTCCCAGGAGGAAGCAGCGGTGACTGCGGCCCCTGAGGTTTTGTAGGTCAGTGATGGAAGCAGCCCACTAGCCCACCAGTTCCACAACTTTCACTCCCGCGCCGCCACATCCTCCCCCTGCCATTCCCTCCCTCCCTCCTCTCGCCCTTCCCCCTGCCCCTGGCCCTGGCCCTAACGCCCTTCCCCTACCCTGACCTCGCTCCGCCTCCCTTCCACGCCCTCACACAGCCGGCGGCAGGGTCTTGGTCAGAGTGACAAGGCCTCCAGGGTTATGGTTCTCTGGCCTCTAGGGGTGTGGTTCTCTGGCCTCCAGGGTTGTGGTTCTCTGGCCTCTAGGGGTGTGGTTCTCTGGCCTCTAGGGTTGCGTTTCTCTGGCTTCCAGAGCTGTTGTTCTCTGGCCTCCATGGGTGTGGTTCTCTGGCCTCCATGAGTGTGGTTCTTCGACCTCCAAGGTTGGGTTCTCTGACCTCCAGGGCTGAGGTTCTACAGGCTTCCAGGGTGGGTTCTCTGGCCTTCAGGGTTATGGTTCTCTTGCTTTCACGGTTATGGTTTTCTGGCCTCCAAGTTGTGGATTTCTGGCCTCTACGGTTGTGGTTCTCTGGCTTTTTGGATCATAATCATCTGGTCTTCAAGGTTACGGTTCTCTGATCTCCAGGGCTGTGGTACTCTGGCCTCTACGGTTGTGGTTTTCTGGCCTCCAGGATTGTGGTTCTTTGTCCTCCAAGGTTTTGGTTCTCTGGCCTCCTGGACTGTGGTTCTCGGGCACCCATGGTTGTGGTTCACTGGCCTCCACAGCTGTGGTTCTATGACTTCGAAGGTTGTGGTACTCTAGCCTCCAGTGTTGTGGTTCTCTGGCCCAGAGTTGGAATGCTTAGGCCTAAATGTTTGTGGGTCTCAGTCTTCCAGAATTGTGGCGCTCTGGCCTCCAGGGTTGTAGTCTTCTGTTCTCCAGAGCTGTTGTTTGCTGCCTCCAGGGTAGTAGTTCTCTGACCTCCTGGGCTAGTTCTCTGGCCTCAAAGATTATTCTTTTCTGGCCCCTAGGGTTTTTGTTCTCTGGCCTCCAAGTTGTGGTTCTCTAGTCTACAAGGTTGTAGTTCTCTGGCCTCCTGGATTGTGGTTCTCTGGCTTCCAGATTTGTGGTTCTTTGGCCTCTAGGGTCGTGGATCACTGGCCTCCAGATTTGTGGTTCTTTGGCCTCTAGGAGTGTGGTTCTCTGGCTTCCTGGATTATGGTTCTCCGGCCTCCAGTACTGTTTTCTGGTGTCCTGAGCTGTGGTACTCTGGCCTCTATGGTTGTGGTTCTCTGACCTACGGAGATGAGGTTCTTTGGTTTCCAAAGTTGTAGGTCTCTACCTCTAAGGTTGTGGTTCTTCTCAGATCTTCAGGGTTGTGGTTCTCTGGCCCCCAATGTTGTGGATCTATGGCCCCCATGGTTGTTTCGTCTGACTACCAGTGTTGTGGATCCCTGGCTTCCATAGATGTGACTCTCTGGCCTCCAGAGCAGTGGTTCCCTGGCTTCCAGAGTTGTGGTTCTCTGGCATCTAGGGCTGTGGTTCTCTGGCATCCAGGGTTGTTATTCCCTGGCCTCAAAGAGTGTTGTTCTCTGGCCTCAAAGTTTGTTGTTCTCTGGTCTCCGAGGTTGTGAATCTGTGGCCTCCAGAGTTGTGGTTCTCTGACCTTCAGGGTTACGGTTCCCTGGACTCCGAGGGTATTCATCTGTGACCTACTGGGTTATGATTCTCTGACCTCCGGGGTTGTGGTTCTCTAACCTCCACAGTTGTGATTTTGGCCTCCTTTGTTGTTTTTCTCTGGCCCAAAGGGTTGGAATGCTCTGGCCTAAAGAGCTGTGGTTCTCTGGCCTCCAGGATTGTGGCTCTCAATCCTCCAGAGTAGTGGTTCTCTAGCCTACTGGGTTGTGGTTTTCTAGCCTCCAGGACTGTGGTTCTCTGGCCTCCAGGATTGTAGTCCTCTGGTTTCCAGAGGAGTGGTTCTCTGTTTTCGGGGATGTGGTTCTGACCTCTTGGGTTGGTTCAGTTGTCTCCAGTGATGTGTTCTTTCGCCTCCTGGGTTGAGGTTCTCTGGCCCCTGGGGTATGGGTTCTCTGGCATCCAAGGCTGTTGTTCTCTAGCCCCCAAAGTTGTGGTTCTGTGGCCTTCAATGATGTAGTTCTCTGGCCTTCAACAGTGTGGTTCTCTGTCTTCCAGGGTTGTGGTCCTCTGGCCTCCAAGGCTGTGGTTCTCTGATGTCCTGGGTTGTGGTTGTTTGGCCCCCAGGGTTGGAGATTCTTTGGTCTCCGGGGCTGTGGTTCTTTGGTCTCTAGGGTTGTGATTCTCTGGCCTCCTGTGTTGTGATTCTCTGACCTCCTGGGTTGTAGTTCTCTGGTCCTTCAGAGCTGACCTCAAGGGTTGTGGTTCTACGGCCCCAAGGATGAGGTTCTCTGGCATCTAGGGTTGTGGTTCTCAGACCTCCAGTGTTGTGGTTCACTGGTCTTCTGGGTTGTGGTTCTCTCGCTTCCAGGGTTGTGGTTCCCTGGTCTTCAGGGTTGTGGTTCTATGGCCTCTAGGGTGTGCTTTTTCGACCTCCAGAGTTGTGGCTCTCTGGTCTCCTGGGTAGGTTTTTTGGCTTCAAGGGTTGTGATTTTTTGGATTCCAGAGTTTTGGTTTTCTGGTCACCTGGGCTGTGGTTCTCTGGCCTACAGGACTGTGGTTCTCTGACATCAAGGGTTTTGGTTCTCTGACTCAAAGGCTGTGGTTCTCTAGCTTCCAAGGTTGTAGTTCTCTGTTTTATAGGGCAGCCTTTATCTGGGCTCTTGGGCTGTAGTTCTGTTCTGGGTTGGTTCTCAGGCTTCCAGGGTTGTGGTTCTCTGGGGTCCAGGGTTGTGGTTCTCTGACCTACAGGTTATGGTTCTTCGACCTCCAGGGTTGTGGTTCTCTGACCTCCAGTGTTGTGGTTCAGTGGCTTCCAGGGTTGTGGTTCAATGGTTTCCAGGGATGTGGTTCTCTGACCTGCAGTGTTGGAATTCTCTGGACTCCAGGGTTGTAGTTCTCAATTCTCCAGTTATGTGGTTCTCTGACCTCTGAAAGCGCGAGTCCGTGGCCTTCTGGGTTGGATCTCTGGCCTCCAGGGTTGTGGTTCTCTTGTTTCTAGGGTTGTGGTTCCATGACCTTCCGAGTAGTGATTCTCTGACCTCAGTGTTGTGGTTTACTGGCCCCGGGGGTTCGGTTCCCTGGCCTCTAGTGTTATGGCTCTCTGATCTCCAGTGATGTGGTCTTCTGGCCTTCTGGGTTGTGGTTCTCTGGTTTCTAAGGCTGAGGGGTGAGGGTCTCTAGCCCTCTGGGACAGGATCTCTGGCGTCTAGGACTGTGGTTTCTTGGCCTCCAGGGATGTGGTTCTCTGGCCTCTAGTGTTGTGGTTCTCTGGCTTCTAGGGTTGGGATTCGCTCGCCTCCAGGATTAGTATTTCCTGGCCTCCAGAGCTGTGGTTCTCTGGCCTCCAGGGTTGGTATTCTGTGGCCTCCAAGGCTGGTTTTCTCTGTCCTCCAGGTTTGGAGTGTTATGCCCTCCAAGGCTGGGATCCTCTCCCGTTTCCTCTTTTCACGGCAAACAGTTAGGTGGCACGGCAACCTCACCTCGCCACCCCACCCGACCGCCCTCGTAAGAGACTTGCCCTCGTGATGACTTTCCTGATGACCTGGCTCCATGGTGACCTGACTCAACCCCCAGCAACTGCCATCCCCGCAAGAATCTTCATCACATGATGACCTCTCTGTTCAGGTCACCACCTGATTCTGTTGGCATTACGCGCGCCGGTCCAGCTGTTTGGCAACAAACTTTCACCCAGATGACGACCAACTTCCACCCAAATAATGACCGGTTTCTACCCGGATAACGGAGGGTTTCTACCCGAATGATGACCAGTTTCTACTCGGATACCGACCAGATTCAACCCGTGTAACGACCAGTTTCTACCGTGTAACGGTCAGTTTCTACCCGAATGATAATCAGTTGCTATCGGATGACGACTAGTTTCTACCTGGTAAACAACCAGTTTTTACCTGGATAACGACTCTTCTCGGCCTATTTGGCGACCACTTCCCATACACATCACGACCAGTTTTTATAACTCTAGGAACACTGTTAAACTACCACCTACCGCCCGAAGAAAACGACGATTTCCTACCCAAATAATGTCAGACTGTTAAAAAACGACCAGTTCCTGACCAACGACTCACCAATTTTTACAGTGCTAACGGGGAAAAAAATCCAGGCAAATGTCTACCAACATACAACCAAATACTGAGCAGCGCCTACCCTAGTATTATCCAGCAATCACCCAGATAACGACCTACATCTACGTTTTTAACGACCGGATTCTACCCTACTGACGACCACTTGTGTCCACAAGAATAATGAAGATTTGATTCTCTAAAAAATTCCTTCGTCAACAGAGCGACTGGCCAACATCATCTTGATCACATACGTCTCACAAACCGGCTTTACTGGTAATAAACATTCCAAAATTTTTGTCATATCTGCGGTTGTTAGACTGGTTAAATTTTGAATAATAAAATCTATTTTTTTTTATTTTCGTCAAAAACTTTATAGACAGAATTCCTTAAAACCATTGAACACTTGTAAGTATAAGTGTCTTGCGTCTCTTATTTGTAATGATACGTATATAAGTACGAGCATAAAGGAGGTTCATTTAGGATAGGTAGACTGCTCTCTACACTGCTCTGGTCATGAGTGAGGGAATATAACCAGGAACACGATCCTCTCCCACCATACTCCTTATATACCTTCCACACCCACCACCCAGCTGCAGCACTCATTCCCCCACCTGAGCCATCCTGGCAAAATAAGAAAAGCCAGCCATTTTTGAACGTGAAAAATCATTCGGATTTACTTCTGAATCTATGTTTCAGATTTGCTTTGATTTATGTCGGTCGGGATTCCTACCTCGGCTTTCGGTATTAGCATTTCTCGTCATATTTTTGCATATTACTTCAGCCGTCTTACCGCGAGATCCAGTGGTGCTGCTGTGTCTGGCCCAGAATTTGGTTCGCTCGAACTTCCTGTAAACTGGAGCATTTCTGTTTGGGTGTCTGTGTTGGGGATCTTTGTGGGTGTGAGTTTATCTGATGCTACGTTCTGGTGGTTGCTCCCATTAAAACTACTACGACAACCGTCGGATGTTAAGTAAGATATTAACACACAATCTATCCCAGATATCATATTACTCCAGCGGTAACATAATACCATTATCGTTTGTGCAGAGGCAGACTGCATGTTGTCAGTGGCTCCCTAGAATTCCGGTGGCGTAGTGATGTATAACATGAGGGGGGACGGGCTTACTCATTTGGAAGAAATCGATTTGGTCTCGTTCATCTTTAGGGTAATGACTGGTTCTACCCCTACAACCCAGGCTGGGCCCAGGCTGTTGGGGTGGGTTTTTGGTCGACCAAACTGATGAGACCGCAGCCCGTAGACCTACATAGTCCATACAGTCTGTTTAGTGTGGTACACTAGGTAGGTAATTGTCCGAGGCACTCTGAAATTCTTTACTCTGCATCCCCTGGCCTTTCTCATGGTCGATGGCAAGGTGAAGAAGACTCCTGGGCCCCGGATGTTTATGGTGTTTTCTCTTTCTGTGCGTACTACCTCCAACTTCTGAGGTAGTATGCACGTCCATCGTGCCAGTATATCATTTCTGAGCGCAAGTTGCAAACCATGCCCTCTAGGATTCTCGAGGTAGAGATGATGATATACCTTTCCCTTCTGCTCTCCAGGGAGTACAGCCTCAGAGATTTCAACCGTTCTCAGTAGTTTTGTATATTTACCACGTTAATATGGGCCGTGAAAGATCTACGGACAACTTCTAATTCTGCAGTTTCGCCTGTCTTGTAGAGTAGCATTTAATTCATGAAATAAGTGCCATGCGGAAAAATCATTGGTTTTTCTTCTCTCGTCTTTAAAATTCGCAGGATCCAGCCCCTCCATCCTTCTGCGGGAGGCAACCGTTGTTTTGTTGTGTTCGCTGAAGATTAGTTCATTATACATTATTATTCCGACGTCTTTCACATTATTCATCTGGTTTATGATAGCTCCTGTGTCTGTCCGGTATTCTGTGTGGTTTCTGATATTTTTCATTTCCGTCATACCGGAGTTGAAACTTATCTCAAACGAAAAGCATGTTGTTCCCGGTTGCCTTGTTAAAAATTTCGTTTATGTCTCTTTGTAGCTTTTCAACATCCTGTACTGATGCGATTTTCATACTTATGCTTGTATTATCTGCAAAGGATGACAGATATAAGAACGAAGAACAACATGAGGGGTGACAGTACACTTCCTGGGAACTGAGCGTTTCACAGTGGGGGTACTGGAATTGGCATGGTTTACAACTACGTGTTGTGTTCTGTTAGTTCAATGAACAGCGATTCACATTCCTTTTTCCTTTTCTTAATGTCTCACTCATCTCTTGGTAACCAGCAGCGTAAAAGCCCCTCTGCTTTCATTGGTAGGTCAATGGGGCTTGTGATCGTCGGTTTGAGTTTTGCAGAGGAATAAATATACATCCGCTCTTATTCCTATCTCACTGATGACTCTTTGCTCTTCTTTATCCTGGGTCTCGTAAGGCCTTTAAGCTTACGGTTAATCGTCATCCAGTCCATTTGACAAGTTTTCTTTCCCTTCCTGAGTGAACTGTCGCTCTTCCAGAGGGTTACGCAAACTCGTTTGCGCCTCCTGTAGAGGAAGCATCTTGCTCACTCTGGTTTGGACCTCATTGCTTTATTTTTCATTGCTATGTGTCTGTTGGATGTGTGGATTGCGTCTGAAGCCATATATTGCCCCACAATCTGGTGTTCTTGCACCTTCGTGTGACAGACTCATTACTTCCTCCCATCCATACTTGTGTGAACCTCTGTCAAGTTGTGGTTACAGCACAGAGTATCTCAGATGGTGATTTACCGGATTTTCTTTTGTACTTGGTCCTTATCTTTAGTAACTAAGAGAGGACTTGGCACTCAGTCAAAATGGTTCACTTTTCCGCAGCAGTTCATTAGAATTACAACCACAGGGATTCTCGGCTGTACATTGTTCTTCCTAACTAATTTGCACCTGATGCGTGGTGGGTTGAAGTTCCCTAAGAAGATATGTTTAGGGTCTGGGTTTCTAACGAAGTCGACACAGGATTCGGAATATATTTCTTTAGTTCCGAATTCCTGTGGTCTTGCATCTAGTGGATTAAACATTAGTGCAACAGGCTATCGTCTTCGGTCTTGACAGGCAAGACCTCTCCAGAGCTGGGCCTTTTAGATTTCATAATAGCACCGTCCACAGCGGTCCTGTTGGCAGTGGGCCCACTACTCGACAATTTTGGACCCAGGAACTGTTACATGTATATAAATTACGTCGAGTCGTGTAGGATCCGTTGAGATTTGTTAATTCAGCCGTTTCAGCAACGTTCTGGGATGCTGTTATCAGCACTCAACCATACCATGTCCCAGAAGATACGTAATCTTTGAAAAGCGGATCCCTTCGTGGAGAACACACTAATATGTCGAGATTTTACGGGTATATGGGGAATGATTTATAGCAAGTATGAACAAACAAACCAGTACATGAACAAAAATGAAACTCAAACACACGATATACACACACTCACACACACACACACACACACACACACACACACACACACACACATATATATATATATATATATATA
>JAYMFT010017885.1:0-16572 GCA_038088735.1 Panulirus argus
CTTCCTTCTTCTCTCTTCCCCTCTTCATATAACCATTCTTCCTTCTTCTCTCTTCCCCTCTTCATATAACTATTCTTCCGTCTTTTCTCTTCCCTTCTTCATATAACCATTTTTCATTCTTTTCTCTTCCACTCTTCATATAACCATTCTTCCTTCTTCTCTCTTCCCCTCTTCATATAACATTCCTTTCTTCTTCTCTCTTCCCCTTTTTATATAATCATTCTTCATTCTTCTCTCTTCCCCTCTTCATATAACCATTCTTCCTTCTTCACTCTTACCCTCTTTATATAACCATTCTTCCTTCTTCTCTCTACCCCTCTTCATATAACCATCCTTTCTTCTTCTCTCTTCCCCTTTTTATATAATCATTCTTTCTTCTTCTCTCTTCCCCTCTTCATATGACCATTCTTCCTTCTTCTCTCTTCCCCTCTTTATATAACTATTCTTCCTTCTTTTCTCTTCCCCTCTTCATATGACCATTCTTCCTTCTTTTCTCTTCCCATCTTCATATAACCATTCTTCCTTCTTCTCTCTTCCCCTCTTCATATAACCATGCTTTCTTCTTCTCTCTTCCCCCTTTTATATAATCATTCTTCCTTCTTCTCTCTTCCCCTCTTCATATAACCATTCATCCTTCTTTTCTCTTCCTCTCTTCATATAACTATTCTTCCTTCTTCTATCTTCCCCTCTTCATATAACTATTCTTCCTTCTTTTCTCTTCCCCTCTTCATATAACCATCCTTCCTTCTTCTGTCTTCCCCTCTTCATATAACCATTCTTCCTTCTTCTCTCTTTCCCTCTTCATATAACTGTTCTTCCTTCTTCTCTCTTCCCCTCTTCATATAACCATTCTTCCTTCTTCTCTCTTCCCCTCTTCATATAACTATTCTTTCTTCTTCTCTCTTCCCCTCTTCATATAACCATTCTTCCTTCTTCTCCCTTCCCCTCTTCATATAACCATTCTTCCTTCTTCTCTCTTCCCCTCTTCATATAATTATTCTTCCTTTTTCTCTCTTCCCCTCTTCATATAACCATCCTTCCATCTCTCTTCCCCTATTTATATTAATATAACCATTCTTCCTTCTTCTCTCTTCCTCTCTTTATATTTATATAACCATTCTTCCTTCTTGTCTCTTCCACTCTTCATACAACATTCTCCCTTTTTTCTCTTCCCCTCTTCATATAACCGTCCATCCTTCTTCTGTCTTCCCCTTTTTTTATAGCCATGCTTCCTTCTTTTCTCTTCCCCTTTTCATATAACCATTTTTCCTTCTTTTCTCTTCCTCTCTTCATGTAACCATTCTTCCTTATTCTCTCTTCACCTCTCTATATTTATACAACCATTCTTCCTTCTTTTCTCTTCCTCTCTTCATATAACCATCCTTCCTTCTTCTCTCTTCCCCTCTTTATATTTATATAGCCATTCTTCCTTCTTTTCTTTTCTCCTCTTCATATAACCATCCATCCTTTTTCTGTCTTCCCCTCTTTTTATAACCATGCTTCCTTCTTTTCTCTTCCCCTCTTCATATAACTATTCTTCCTTCTTCTTTCCTCCCCTCTTCATGTAACCATTCTTCCTTATTCTCTCTTCCCCTCTTCATATAATTACTCTTCCTTTTTTTTCTCTTCATATAACCATCCTTCCTTCTTTTGTCTTCCTCTCTTCATATAGCCATTCTTTCTCCTTCTCTCTTCCCCTCTTCATCTAACCATTCTTCCTTCTTCTCTCTTCCCCTAGCTGGCCATGGTTGTTGGGTGTTGTAGCCCCCAGCTGGCCGTGGTAGCTGGGTGTTGTAGCACCTAACTGGCCATAGTTGTTGGGTGTTGTAGCACCCAGCTGGTTGTGGTTATTGGGTGTTGTAGCACCTAGTTGGACATGTATCATGGTGAGGATGGCAGGTCTACAGTAGCAGGTAGCTAATGTGTCTCAGAGTGAGGATGGCTGGACCTAT
Organism: Panulirus argus; assembly: GCA_038088735.1. Lineage (NCBI taxonomy): Eukaryota > Metazoa > Arthropoda > Malacostraca > Decapoda > Palinuridae > Panulirus > Panulirus argus. Next base: position 1,953 of record JAYMFT010017885.1, read on the forward strand.
TGCTTTACCATAGTCTCCCATGGTAGTCACAGGCATTTCTTCCTGACATTTTCTATTATATTCTTCTCCGTAGGAAGACGTGATTCCATATCAGTTGTTGTTCTTGCACTTCCTATGACACTAGCTACTTTTAATTGGTAAAGTGTGAAGAGTAAGTGTTGGAGTGCTTCCTGGGCCATATATGTGGTGCGTCGTGCTCCCCACACCTGGGGGAGAGTGTGGTTGTGGTGGTGGCTGACAGATGGCTCTGCTGGACAGTTTGTTTTGAACATTTGCAAATGGCAGTAGTGTTTTGAATGGTAGCAACACTGTGATGTGGTCTTTCCTAAAGCTGAGGATATTAGAGTAGGTGAGGAGCGTCATGGCCGACCCGCCTTTCATGTAAGTACCCGTCGGGCCTCTGCCTCCCACAAGACCCTACCCTCTCTTATCGTCAACAATTGCAACATTTTTATTTTGTAGTTCCTATCAATTTTTTCTTTGCTATCATACTTAAAGTTTGTTAAGGACGGGATATAAGGCCGTACTTTGTGTGACAGAGATAGCAAGTGTCCCAGTGCATATAAGATGAGATGGCCGTCTGGTTGGGTTGGCCCCTCGCCACTTGCCTGACCCTCACTGCCTACACCCTACACTGCCTCCTCAAAAAAGGGACCAAGACTAATGAAGAAAGAAGGGGCAGGGAGAGAGCTAGAGAAAATTGCAAAATTGAAAAAATGAAAGGAATTAGATGAAGCCATGAGAAGAATATCGCAAGGGTTAAGGAAATAGATGTCATGAACTAAAGACTCTGCATAGTAAAGCAGACATATGTGTGGCTCCTGGTAAGGAACTAGAATTTAAAGATGGTGTCAGAGATAGCAACCCCGTTATCATGGAGTGGATGAGCTCTAACTTGCAAAAGGACTAAAGTATGACCTAATATACCCAGTGGGATACATGATAAGGATGGACAGAGAAGATAAAGGAGGTGGGGGAATGGCCTTCTGGTAAGGAATAACATTAAATGTCTACATTTCTTATGCCTGTTCCCTCTAGGAATTCCCAACAAGGAGGGTGGACATGGCAAAGTCTCCATTTATCCTTGTCCATAAGTGCCCTCATGCACATACACCATTCCATGCATTCTTCCGCTATTTCTATCCCTCCACTCTATTTCCCAGTGTCACAGGTGGTCTGACCCAAACCACCTGAAAGTACTACATTTCACCCATTCTACCACTCCACAATTCACTCCCTGTGCATTCCTTGCCATACCACATCTCTCATACACCCTTTCATTTCTCTCTTTACATCTAGTCACACCACATGCTCCTCTCAAATAGCTCATTTCCACAGCCTGGATTCTTGACCCCAGTGATTCATTCCATGTCCATGTTTCGCCTGCATAGATCAGGGTTGGGAGGACTATGCTGTCCCTTAATCCTTTCCACTTCCATACTTACACATCGACCCATCATTAATCTATTAAGGAACCCAATGACTCTACCCTGTACTGCTCTCTCCCTTATCTCTCCTTCCAGATCACCAAACTTACACAAGATTACTCCTAAATACTATAGTTCTGTCACCTTTTCCAGTCTCTCTCTCTCTCTCTCTCTCTCTCTCTCTCTCTCTCTCTCTCTCTCTCTCTCACATCTATCTGTAACACTTTCTATTTTCAGTCAGTAGGGTTGTGCAAAATCTGTATATACTTTCACTCTGTTTCAGACACCATACAAACTATTAATTTACTGTTACTCGCATTTACCTTCAATTGCCTACACCTAAACAGATCATAAAAGCGCACAACCTTCTACAACTCTTCTCTCGCAGCAAACAACACAATATCATCTGCAAACAGGTTTTTATTAGCCACCATACTCACAGCCACACTCCATCTCAACAACTCCTTTACTTAGTTTTACTTTCACATCTTTTATCCCTCCATCCATATATATGGTAAAAAGACATGATGACATCACACAGCCCAACCTCACACCCACATATATAACAAAACTCTCACTCAACTCTCAATCCACTCTTGCACAGAGCAACCCAATAAATTCCAAGAGATAATAGACTGTACCTTCAATCATTATGTAATGGTTATTATGATGGTAACAAGTAGACGTGGAGTGGTATTGTTAGTCTACAACCCTCCAGGGAACTACAGTAAACCAGATCAGGTTTACATTGAAAACAACAAAAGAATAATATTGATGGTTAGGGAGGCGGCAAGACACTCCCATACTGAAGATGGAAATTACTGATAATGGAAGACTTTGATTACATGGAAATAGAGTAGAAGGAATGAGATGCTCATGGAAATAGGGAGACACACTGTGATACAAGTTCTTTGAATGTGTTTAAAACTTCCTGTTCAACATGTTACGGAGCCCTTGAGATCTAGGGAAGTGACTTACAATCACAGCTTCACCTTGTCTTTACACAAAATAACATGGAAATAGAACACATGAAGTATGAAGCATCTTTGTGAAAAAGTAATCTTTCAGTACTGTATTTTGACAGTATGGTGAAGGAGAAAGCAAGAGAGTGGTCAGGGGAAGCATAGGACCCAAAGAGAAGATACAAGTGAGTCAACCATATAGAAATCAGGTTATTGAAGAACGTAGAATGGGGATAAAAGGGTCCTACAGCAAGAATATAGACCTGCAAATTAGATGGATTTATGGTATCTGTTATGAAGGGGCAGGACATAGGTGCTGTGGTACACTAAGAGGCAAGGAAGATTGCAGTGGAAATAGGCATGGTTCAACATGAAATGCCAAAAGCAAGTGTACTGAGGAAAAGACTGGAAGAGGTTCAAACGACAGTGTAGCTAAACAGCTTTAGAAAGATTCAGGAGAGCAAGGAATTAGTACTGTAAGGTAAGGAAAGGGATAAGAGAGGGTTTGAAATAGCATTGTAGTTAAGGCAAAAGACATCCTGGCAAAGCTTTTTAGGAAGCTCATGAGGAGCAAACTATTAATTAAAGATCAACTAAGCAGGCTAAGGGACTTGGAGTTAAGAATTCTTTCGGAAGATAGAAAAATATTTGAACTGATGCTTCTCTCTCTCTCTCTCACTTGCTCCAGCATAGACAAAAGTCTACGTCAAGGCCAGGCCTTAATTGAAATATAGAGAGGGTTATGAAAGGGAAGAAGAGACAAAGGGAAAGTACGCTCAGATTTTAGAGGAACTGAAAGACCTTTCTTTTAAAATGCGTCAGGTCATAGTTATTGGAAAAGACATTGTGAAGGTAGAGAATTTCAAAGCTTTGAGGTATAGGGAAAGAAACAGATATCAATGCAGCTCACCCTTGAGTTGCCAACAGCCACACAGGAATCAAGTGATGCAGCAACTTGCTGAGCATTGAATGATCTAGCTAGTGGTAGGGGCACACAAGCAGCCAGCTCTCGAGAGCAAATACCAGAGTGATTCCTATAAAAGAGGGAAAGTGGACAAACATTGCATCATAGGACAAGAGGGTCATGTTTGGAAGTTAGCCTGGTACAGTTTGTAAGTTGGACCGCTTTTGACTCGGCCCTTTCAAGTAAGGATGTAGAGCTCGAACCACTTCAGATGTGAGAGCAGTAATCCATACAATGATAAATCAGTACTCTGTATAAATGGAGCAACTGTTCAGAAGAAAAGAAGTTTTGACATCTAAACAAGACTCCTAGTTTCTTAGAGGCAGATTTAGCTATTTCCATAATGTGGGGTTTCCAAGAAAGAGTAGATGTTACAATAAAGCCAAGTATGTTCATTGAGTCAAGTGGTGGAATTACAGAACTGCCAGAGGAGAGACGGGTTGTAAGGAGCTTGTGATAGAGAGATGGGTAGAAACTTGTGTCTTGGAGGCATTAAACTTAACTAGATTTCACCTACCCCACTGAGATATCCTTGGAAAACTAGATTTCATCTGTCCCACTGAGATATCCTTTCCAAGTCTAAGTTTATTGAGAAAGCTGTGTCAAGACAAGATGCAGATTGAGTGAGAGAAGAAGGAGCAGAATTGAAGGACTTGGATGAATGCAGTGTTGATTGGTCAGCGTATGAGTGCATTTGGTTATTTGTGGAAGAAAAGAAATTGTTGGAAAAAGTGTAGGGGACAGGACAGAACCTTGAGAGGCAGTATTGTTGATGGAGAAATGGGGAGGAGGCTAATTCATCAACAACCACAGAGAATAGATTGGTTAGATCAGGTTTGTAATAAACTAGTAAAGTATTATACTGCACCAGTGTTAGAAAGGTATTGGGCCAGAAGCCTTGAAAATTATAAAGATTAACAGAAGTTATCAGACCAGGATATAATAACAACTTGAATCATATAAAGCATATGGACCAGATGAAGGCTATCTATATGTACAGAGGCACTTGCAAGGCCTTTGAAAATTCTGTTCAGTAGGACACTAAAGGAAGGAGTAGTTCTAAAGATGTGGAAGAGGACTAATGTTGTGCCTATCTTTAAGAGAGGCAACCAGGAAGTTGCATTGAGCTACAGGCCTTTTTCATTGACAAATGCAGTTAATATAACTCTGGGAAAGCAAATCAGAAAGTAAATAGATGCCTGCATATGAAGGAGAGACTTCTTGAAATGGGAGACAACATGGCTTTAGAGAGAGGTCATGCATTCATACCTGTTAGACTTTTATGACAGGGTGAGCTTGCTCTTAGTCCAAAGTGATGGATTGGTTGACTGTGTACCTAGGCTGCCAAAAGGCCTTTGACACTATCTCATTGAAGGTTGACTGAGAAGCTAGAGCTGCAGACAGGAATAAGGGTTAAATTCATTCTCTGGTTTGAAGATTACTTATGTGAATACCTGATGAAGTCTTAGGGAGTCTTCATCCCAGCAGCCTGGGCTGACTCCAGGCTGTTGGTTCATTTGTCAACCTAGTTGTTGGCAGCTGCAGCATATGGGCCCACATAGCTCCCATGCTTTGTAGGTACTTGAATAGTGCACTCTTAAACTTCACTATGTATCCCATGCTGTTTCTGATGTTAGCAGGCAAGGTGTTGAAGAGTCCTGGGCCCCAGATGTTTAAGGTATTCTTTCTTTTTGTGCATATGGTAGGGAACAAATTATGTAAGTAGAGGCACATTTTCAAAATGGGCTGAGATTACAAGCAGAGTGCCACAGGGCTCAGTTTTGGGCCCACTACTATTAATGCTTATGTAAAAAAAACTTGCCAGTAGGACAAAAGTCATACTTAAACAGGTTTTTGGGTGATGCCAAGGTCATGAGAGAAATAAAGAATGAAATTGACTGCCTCAGCTTACAGGGGAACCAGAACAAACTTCAAAGCTGGTCTGATAAATGGATAATGAGATGCAGTCCAAATAAGTGCAATGTATTGAGGATGGGGACAGCAAGAGAAGATCCCAGTATGAAGGGTTGATATGCTGCAGGGTTTGATGTGTGAATGAGATCATTGTACCCTATCTGTTGCCAGAGTTTCAATTAGGAGAATTGGGAAAGAAGTAAATTGTCAACTGGCACATATTAAAATTCTACTCAAATACAGTAAAACTTCTGTTACTGTAGTTTGGGACAACAAAATGTGCAAACCAACTTTTGTTTTTCAATTTCAGTTGACATCCTTGCAATATCCGAAAAGAATTAAAAAGATCAAGAAAGATAAGTTAAAATATTTCAAATCGCTCGTGCACTACACTGCAGCAATGAGTGTACTCACCATATGCAGTTTTGTTTTGCTGGTGATTATTTACCTTCTCCCATGTGGTGTTGTGTGCTGGTCTTGCACATTTGTGTATTTTGTGCCCCTTGATTACTGTTGTGGACAATGACCCCCTTCAAGCATCATCAGCAATTGCCTGACAGTTCCTTGAAGCCATCTACATCTTGAGTGAAGCACAGTAGGAACATCTTAACCCTCTAAAAGAAGATGGGTTCGTGCAAGAGGCTGACTAAGGATGAGTCCAAAGCAGCACTCATGGAGGACTTCGTCCTTGGCATGACAATTATTTACAGCATCACCAAGCAGCAAAAGAAGATTGAGGCATGTAGTAGTGCTTAGTGTTTATTTTCTTACATATATTAGTATTACCTCTTTTCAAAATATTTACAACTAGGTAAAATATTTAAAAATGTGTGTGTAGTTGAGAGTGCTCCAAAACTTCTGTGAGGATTGGCAGATGATGTGAGCTTGGGTCCTGAGTGGAGCACATCACATTCCCAACAGTGTATCAGTCTTGCAGTTACCACCATTGTGTGCAGATCTTTGCTGCTTGTGTGATTTGGGTATACCTGCTAATGTGGTTTATCCCACATCTCGCTCTGTTGTCTTTGTAGATATGGCATCCAAATGTTCAGCAACATCTACTCCAAAATCAGCAGTTAAATGGAAGAGTGCCTCTCTGACCTTAGAAACGAAGATAGAAACTTTACAATTAGCAAATGCTGGTGAGGGAGTGTCAGTTCAGTAGAAAGTGTGTCAAAACTTCTGTGAGGTTTGGTGGGTGAAGTAAGCATGAGTCCTGGGTGTAGCATGCCATGTTCCTGCCAGTGGGTCAGCCTCATAGTTACCACCACTGTGTACGGATCTCTGCTACTTGTGCGATTTGGGTTTACCTGCTGATGTGATTTTCCTGCAACAATTTTTTTTTCTCCAACAACATCTCCTACCTCAGAACCAGCAGTTGAATGGAAGAGAATCTCTCTGACCTTAGAAACAAAGCTAGAAATCTTACAACGTGCTGATGCTAGTGAGAAAGCACCAGCACTGAGGTATGCTTACAGCCTGAGTGAATCTTCAATCTGCAACAGAAAGAAGAATGCAGAGAAAATTTGAAGTACTGTGGTGCACTACTCCACTGTCTGCCTAGGTAACCACAAGGATTAGAAATCCACAAATGGAGAACATGGAGAAAATGCTCTCAGGGCATGAGAGAGAAGAAAAGCATCCTTAGTAGCCTTCAGCACAGGTCTGAAGCTCAAAAGATTTATGAACATTTTCATAAAGAAGACACTGTAATTGAGCAAGAGCTGTTTCAAGCAAGTAAAGAATGGGAATGGCTAGATGAGTTTATTCAATGTCAGGAGCAACATAAGGTGAAATTAAAGGGAGAATCTGCCAGTGCTATATGCAATTTTAATGACCAGAACCCCCTCACAGAGCGAGGGATGGGCAATCTCTGAATTATTTAATATATTAGAAATAAATCATGATGGTTTTTTTTTTATCAGAAATGACTGATTTCCCAAAGAATTTTGGATGACAGAGATTTTACTGTATATGGCAAAGAAATATTTAGTAAACTTTTCACAACGTATAGTAGATTGAAACTGGATTATGCCTCTCAGGTGTGGTCATTGCATTTAAAAACACAAGGTTTTGATTGAGATGGTCCAGAGAAGAGCAGCCAAGATGGAACTGGAATTAAGAGAGCCTAGCTATAATGAACGGTTGAAAGCTGCATAGCTATCCAATGTAGAGGAGAGAAGAGAGAGGGGTAACCTGGAAACAGCATTCAAATTCCTAAATTAATTGGATGATGTTGATAGTAAACATTTCTTTAAGAGAGGCAGTATCAGAGTTACCAGAGGCCATGATCAGAAGCTGAGAAAGAGGGTAGTTAAGAAGGATATAAAGAAATGCTGGTTTAGTGTAAGGGTAGTGGATTCTTGGAATTGTTTGATTGAGTAAGTAATGAAAGGTTGAGAGAGACATGTGGTAAAAAGAGTGTGGTTAAGAGAGCTGAAAAGGGTGTGTTAAGATAGTTGGACTTGTGGAAAGAATGAGCAAGGAAAGGTTGACAAAGAAGACATATATGTCAGAAGTGGAGGGAACAAGGAGCTGGAGACCAAATTGGAGATGGAAGGATGAAGTGAAAAAGGTTTTGAGTGATCAAGGCCTGATAATGCAAGAGAGTGAAAGGAGTGCACAGTATAGAGTGATTTAGAATGATGTTATATTGAGGGTTCGATGTGCTGTCATTGGACTGAACAAGGGCATATGAAGCATCTGGTGTAAACCATGGAAAGTTCTGTGGGTCTTGGTTGTGGATAGGAAGCTGTGGTTTTGCTGCATTACTCATGACAGTAAGAGAATGGATGTGATCGGATGCAGCCTTTCTTTGTCTGTTCTTGGTGCTATCTCGCAAATGCAGGAAAGGGCGATCAATTATGTATACAGTTGTCTTTCTTTGATTTCTGGCATACCTAGTTATAATAGTTTGTATTGTAGACTGGTCATCCAAGCTCTGTCAAAGAATTTATTTACTTTTTGTGTAAATGTGCAAAATGAAGAGACACATCAACTCACTTACACATATATATATACATATATGCACATACATGTACATATACATGTATATGCATACATACATTTACATGTACATACACATACATTTACATATATAATGTACATGTGAATCTGCTGCCAGTGAGAGGGAGGGCAAAGGCAGTAGACCCTGCAAATTTAAGGTACACTTTTTTGACTACACCTTATTGTGTGACTCTGCTACCAATGAAAGGGAGGGCTCAGGTGATAGTGTATTGGCCCCTCCCAGTACCCCTGCTAATTCAAGAAATATCCTGTCCCCTACCCTTGGAGCAACCCATTAGGTAGTTGGCTGTTGACAGCAGCCTCCCAGGGTGGTACTACAATCCTGAATGAGGAGTGCTAAAGTGGTGCCCTAAACCATCTTACACTCCATGTTAGGACTGCTGGTTATACTTTCTGTCTCATCAAAAAGGGACTACTGGACTCATACTGCCATCTTCTCTTTACAAGCACTATACACCTATTCAGACCTTGATTTTTTTTTTCTCATAGGTGCTCATGCTGACACTTGTCCACTGAAACATTTTTAAGTATTATCATGACAGAGCCCAACAATTCTATGACCCCTAGTCCCCGGCATCATGGGGTGCTAAGAATCTCTGGGTTTCCTCCTGACTCTACTGCCAATGAGAGGGAGGACTCTGACATTAGTAGTAGTACTGGTCCTTCCCACAACCTTACCCACTCTGTTGGACCTTCCTCTTTTTCTATTCGCCATACAAACATTCATGGTCTGTCTAGTAATCTTTCCTCTGTTGAACACCATCTGTCCAGTACCTCTCCAAATATCTTACTTCCCTCTGAGACAGTTTTCTAGTGATGTTCTTACTAGTCCCTCTTTCATATCCATCTATAATCTCCACTCACGATTCTGGTTCAAAGGTTGTGTGTGTGCTTATTCCAACATCAACACACCTGTTGCATGCCTCAAGGACCTTGAATCCTCAAACTTTGATGCCATGTGGCTTAAGATCCGTCTCCCAACTACCACACTTTTCCTGTATTTCACATATTGGTCTTCTAATTCTACAAATTTATATCTTTTTTCAGCTACTTAAACTCCCACCATGAGACTGTGGCATCCTCTCACCCACAAGCTAAGATCCACTTCCTCATGGATTTCATTGTTCACCATAGGGAATGGTTGAATTCCTCCCATATGGATTGTAGAGGGATTGAAGCCTTCATGTTCTCCATTCTCAATGATTTAGAGCAAATTGTCTCCCACCCTACATATATTCCTTACCGTTTTGACCTTTCTCTTGTATTCTGGATCTGTTTTTCACCTCTATTCAATTCAGCTATAAGTACACAGTCTCAACCCAAATTGGTTCATCTGATCACACTCTCATAAATGTATATTATAATGGTACCTCCTGCTCAAGCAGCCCCTTCTTTGCATAAATACTGGCTCCACAACAAAGCTGAGTGGAATAACTTTCATAACTTCTTTTCTGACTCTCTTTAGTTAATTACTGTCTCTTATGTGGTGATGCTTCTGTCTCTGCCATACACATAGCAGAGGTTATTCTTGCAGGAATGGAAGCATTTATCCCCTCTTCCTCCAAGATGACCTCGTCATCCATCCATGGTTCAACCATTCTTGTTCTGAGGCTATTCAGGCAAGGGATCAGGCATATCGGGTTTGGAAAACTGCTCCTTCCTCTGACTCCCATTTAGCTTTTATCACAGCCTGTAATAATTGCAAGCACGTTATCCGTGAGGGAAATCATTCCTTTCTTCAAATGAAGTGCGATAACCTCTCCTCGTCATTCACAGATAGGTCTTTCTGGTCTTTAGCTAGGGCATCTCGAACATCTGTCACTCTCCCTTTCGCTTGTTTTTCTGTTTTGTGGTACTATATCTGTCTCTCCCATATACAAAGCAACCCTCTTTGTCTCTTGATTCTCCTCCAACTCCACCATGGATGACTCTAACATTCCATCACCCCCTAAGCTCCTCTTGCTAATCCTATGCTCCTCCCCATAATCTCTTTTTGGACTGTCCGAAAAGTGCATCTCTCTCTGGACACAAGCGCTTTTTGGACTGTCTGAAAAGCACTTCTCACTGTGGATACAAGCAAGGCTTATAGTCCTGATGGCTTCCATCTCTTTGTACTGAAAGAGTGTGCCTCTGAACTTGCACCTGAGCTTGCTCATTTGTTCCACTTCTGTTTAAAAACCAAAGCTTTTCCTTCTCCTTGGAAGCATTCATTGATACATCCCATCCCTAAGAAGGGTAGCCAATTTAACCACTCTCAATATCATCCATTTGCTATGGCACAACCATTTCCAAAGTCTTCAAATCCCTCCTCAACTCCCTTATCCCTAGAAATCTCAAAAATCACAGTCTTCTTTGATCACCAGTATGGCTTTCATAAGGCGAGATCCACTGGTGATATTCTTTCCTATTTTACAAATGTCTGATCATCATTCCTGAAAGATTTTGGAGAGTCATTTGTGGTTGCCCTTGACAAATCCAAAGCTTTTTACATGGTGTGAGATTGGGGTTTCACTTTAAGATCTCATCTTTTGGCTTCCCTTCTTCACTTTGCTCCTTCATATCTAGCTTTCTTTGTGGCCGATCTATCTCTATGGTTGTTAATGGATCAGCTTCCCCCTTTTTCTCCATCTGCAGTCATGTCCCTCAAGATTCTGTTTTGTCTCCTCTGCTTTTTCTCCTTTTTTCAATTATTTCCTCTCCTCCACAAATGATCAAATGCACTCATATGCTGATGACTCAACACTGCATTCATCCACATCCTTCAGTTCTTCTCTCACTCAATCGGCATCTTGTCTTGACATAGCTTCCTCATTAGAATTAGACTTGGACAGGATATCTCTTAGGGCTAGACGAAATCTAGTTGTTTAATGCCTCCAAGACCCAGTTTCTAACCATCTCTCTATCGAAAACTCCTCACAACTCTCATCTCTCCTTTGATTGTTCTGTAATTGCACCTCTTGACTCAATGAACATACTTAGTATTACTTTAACATCCACTCTTTCTTGGAAACCTTACATTATGGGAATAGCTAAGACTCCCTCTATGAAAGTAGGTGTCCTGTTTGGGTGTTGCAACTTCTTTTTTTCAGACTGCTCTTACATCTGGGGTGGCTCTAGCTCTGCATTCTTACTTGACAGAGTTGAATTGAAAGCGGTTTGGCTTACAAATTGTTCCAGGTTAACTTCCAAACTTGACCGTTTTTGTTCTCCACTGCATTGGTGATTCATTTCCCCTGTTCTGTAGGTATCACTTTGGTTTGTACTCCTGAAAGTTGGCTGCTTGTGTACGCTTACCACTAACTAGACCACACAATACTGGGCAAGCTGCTGCATCACATGATTACTGTGGCTGTCAGAAACTCAAGGATGGGTTATTTTGATAACTGTTTCTTTTCCTACACCTTGAAACTTTGGAACTCTACCATCTTAAGTCTTTCCCAATAACTCTGACCTGGCATATTTTAAAAGACAGTTTTTCATTTCCTTTGAAATTTGTAAATACTTTCCTTTGTCTTTTCTTTTTTCCTTTCATAATTCTCTTTATATTTCAATTAAGGCCTGGCCTTGATGGTTACTTTTGTCCATGACTGGAGCCTTCAGCAACAACAACAGCAAGAAAAGCCAGTGAATGCCAGCAACTTACAAAGATATAAAAGTCTCGTTGATGGGGCCTCAAGTATAAAACTCTTTCCCAGTAATGTATGATCAAGTAATTACAGGGTATACCATCAAGTAGTTTGTAGACTTGGCTGAGGATAGTAAGCTTTGAGTTTGCTTCATTGTATTTTACACCTTGAGACTGGATTTGTACTGCAGTAAATGATGTGTGTCTGTTCCTGGTGGAACCTAATGAAGGTGCTATAAGCAGTTAGGGGGGGGAAAGGTAAAGTACCGCCCGATGGCAGGTGCACCAACCTGTCAATGAGGGCCATATCCCTGGACTTGGATACCTTTGGGTTAACTTGAATTAAGTTTACAGTTAGTTATAAAGGAAATTTTGTTGTCATAAGTTAAACATAAAATGATATTTATAGAGGAACAAAATTAGTGCTGTGTCTACTCCTATTTTCATTGTCTGGGAAATGTAAACTCCATGTTTTTTCATTTATTATCCATTATTGTATTTGACCATTTCTGGTGAGATTTCGTTTGTAAAGTAATTTAAATTTGTTGAGCTGGGATTTGTTATATTATTCTTTTGAGACAATTGTATATATCACATTCGCCTTGAACTTCAAAGTATTACTCAGTCCTGTAAGGCATATCTGATTTTTGTACAGCATGGAACAGTAACTGAATATGAAACCTATTCATTTACAAGGGACTCATTATTTTTAGGATAGAATACATTGTCTTGTTACTTTTTTTAAATCATGGAAACAGAGTGTTTCAAGGAAGGGAAACAATTGCTGGTGTGTCTTAACTCTGCCTTCAGGTTGTTACGCTGCCAATGAAAAGTCATCTCAGGCGAGACTGTCATTGTCATTGGATGAAAACTGGGTGTGTGTGATGGAACCGAAGTGATGAATTGGAACTGTAGGTTCTTGAAATTCCCATTTATTTACAACAGACAGATAGACTAATGTGAGAGCATCGGGGGGCATCCGATGCTCGTCACAAGTCAGCGGGCACTGATGCCCACGCCTCGCCATAAGTGGCAGGAAGGCTGCTGTGTTGCCACGGTACAATGTAACTTTGAAATACAGCCAGCAGTCTTACAATGTATATGAACATTTGCTGCAATGGTTAAGCATGGATGTAAGGTAAATAGTTATGTAAGCATGGTTACACCTGTAAAGTAATAAATGTACATGAATGCATATATGAGTAGTGTGCATACATATATATAAGCATGGTGTACAAGCTGCCTCTCTAAAGTCCAGAGGCTGTACCAGGCACTGATACTTGATATCTACACAAAAACAAGTACAATTTCTGGCTCTAAAGAAGTCCATGATTTTCTGGCATGTTTTTGGAGTACAGCTTGAAAGTTGCAGGTGCCCCATAAAAAGGGTATTTGGATTGCATAATTAAATGAAATAATTACGTAATACTTTTTTTGCAGCATGTGCCGTATGGTATACATAACCCCAGTTGTTCTCAGTACCAAAATTTTATATTCATGGTGTTTGTTGCCACTTGTAATTTTTTAATTTATTAAGTTGTTTTGTGATTTAATTTTTGCTCAAAATTTAGATTATCTCTTGTGATGCTTGTATTGTGTTATGAAACTGTACTTTAAGATTTAGGATGCAGTGTGATGTAAAGCATCAAAACCGCATTTGTATTTCAGGGAAGGATGACATCATACTTGAAGTCGCCAGCCAGCTATCCAAAGGCTGAATGGCAACAAGCCAGAAAAGTGTGGAATGCAGCTAAATAATTTTATATTATGAACAGGTAGGTTGTTTGAAGGTGCTGCAGTATGTTTCATAGGAAATATTGAATTTATGAATGGTCAGTAGACCAAGAATAACCTCTTTACTATAAATAAGTTGATTTTAACTGATAATTAGGCTATTCAGGAAGCTTTAGAATTTAAACTGGCAAACAAATTTTGAGTTTTTGCATTTGGCCGGTTAATAATGAGAAATGACATAGTAAATGCCATAGGTAAGTAGTGCCCAGAGAATTATTCATGAATATTAACAGCAAAGTAACATTCAGACATTTATACTATTGTAAGATTTTTGAAGCTCTTGTTTTAAACTATGGATTGTAATAGATTTTAGAATGTTATTTTCCAAGTCATAAATTATGATTATGATAAACAGAATGTTGTTTTCCAAGACATAGATTGTACACATGCCATATGATTGGGCCATAGGTACTTTGACATAATGATTATAGTAATTGTAATGATAATAGTAATAATTATGATAATATTTATGGTCATAATAAGTGATAGTAATGATAAGAACAGTAGTATTGTGCTTGTAATAAGATAATAATGATAATTGCTATCTCACTGTATGGGTAACGGTGAACTGTTATGAAGAATAGTGGGAATGATTATAGCATTAATGCCAATAGTATTCATAAATAGTTTAATGGATATATATTTAAGCAAAAGACTAGAAATGACAGGGAAAATATTGATATTACTCACAACAAAACACGTTAGGCTTTAGGAAAGGACTGTTAAATAGACTGCTTTTACACCAATATAGTTTTGGAAGTTAAGATACTGTTGATGATATTCACATTGGTAGGGGTAAGACTGTTCTTGTTCAGGCCCCGACCACTCAGAATCCCTTTCACTCCATCCTTCCACCTCCAGTTTGGTCTCCCACGTCTCCTTGTTCCCTCCACCTCTGAAACATATA
>JAYMFT010017896.1:0-16572 GCA_038088735.1 Panulirus argus
GGGGGGGGGGGGGGGGGGGGGGGGGGGGGGGGGGGGGGGGGGGGGGGGGGGGGGGGGGGGGGGGGGGGGGGAGTAGGCGGCCCACCGCCGCCGCGTAACGGACAGGAATTCTTTCGGTTGTCCGGGCAGCGGCGTCGGCGGCGGAGGAGGAGGACCTGCCACGCGGTAATTACCGCCGTCCTCCGCAACCATTGTCCCCCGCGGCTGGCGACACCCTCTCCGCTTCACCACCACCCGCCCCCTACCCCTCCGACACGTGCTACGGGTACTAGACGCTGGACCTGAATTTTCTTAGCCATGACAGACCAGGAGGCGCGCCGTGCTCCCCTTGGTGTTTTGAGGAAGGAAAAAAACACCCATCGTGCTCACCTGGTGTTCAGGGAAGACTTCAGACGCGCCTCTGGCAAAGATGAAATGTTTGTTTGACCCTCCAGCAGTCCTCGGAGTGACGAGAGAACTGCATGTGGCGCCAGGGAACCGGTAGCAGTGCCAGGGAACCGGTAGCAGCACCAGAGAACCGATAGTGGTGCCAGAGAACCGGAAGCTTTGGATGGATGAGTGTGCGCGTGTAGGTGATGTATGCTGGGGGTTAGGGTGCAGCCTCTTACGGTAGAGAGAGCTTTGTTTTGGTTTGCTTGGGGTTTTTATTTATTCATTTATTTATTTATAGATACACAAGCATTTCAGTGAGAGGATAAGTGAAGGGCACATAGCCAGGAGTAGGTGGAAGCAAGTGCAGAGCGTATGGTGGGCACAGTACATCGACATGGGAGGGTGAGAGGTGGGCCCGAGTGGGACCCAGGGGCCCAGAGAGGTCCCCCTTGTGTCGGAGAATAAGGGGGGGTCAAGTAACGTCAGGGCCCCCTTGTGTCGGAGAATAAGGGGGGGTCAAGTAACGTCAGACACAGGATACATGTTCACACGACAGTAAGTGATACTGAGAGTAACAAAGGTAACGACTTCTGTGTAGTACACAACAAGGGTGGCATAAGCCATACGTGTACAGTGTATCCTGTTAACATTGTGATGGGAGACGGGGCCAGTGAGGCGTTGTGTACAGTGGCTCATTAGTTGTCACGCCCTGTGGCAGCCACGTACCCCGCTGCCCCGCGGTAAGTTACGGGCAAGGGCGCAGTAATGGGGGAAAGATACACTGTAATGGGGGAGAAAGACGGAATTCGTGGGAGAGAGGCGTAAGACAGGGGAAAAGAGACTTGATACAGGGGGAGATACACACAATGCTGGGGGAGATAGACGCAGTACAAGGGGAGAGACCCGGTACAGGGGAAAGGTAGTGACACAGTTCAAATTCTCCTTCTGTCGAGGCACCGTGAGAGAGAAGTCTAACGAACTAGCCATAACTCCTGCCTTGAGGGATGAAGATGATGACCCCCTGGGTCTACCTGAGAGTAACCTTAAAACTATGATTCAGAGAGAACATGAGGAAAATCCTTTAGACTGAATCTTAAAGAGGAGTGAAATTAATACAAGCCAGTTATATATGTTTCTACTAGTAGGATCAGTAGACACATTGATAATGTTGTCACTCGACCCAGGTTGGGCTACAGATCTTCATGGGAGTTTGCCCCTCCTGTTCATAATGATCAGACCAAATGTAAACTTCGCCATCAAAGTTATCCCCAGACCCTACAACATTATGCACTGGACTGCTGTAAAATCAGTGAGTTCAGAGATGATTCTTACCAAACATCACAAGATGTGTGCAAACATTTCATCCATAGCATTGTTCCATCTCGGATTCTGGGGAAGTATCATAAATTTGCGTATTGTAAACAGTTCTTTTGTTATTAATCTTGATACAAGGTCCAATCATTGTTCAACTATTTGAGCTTCACTTACCATGTAATTCATTGTGTTGTCCAAACCTTGTTAACACGTATCTCACTATGTAACCTGCATTATATTCTAATCACTGAGGCCCCAGTCCCTGGACCTTCCGTGCACTCTGTATCCTGTTTTGCGCCACCGTCCATACGATGGATAGGAGTGCACAAAACATTAGCCGCTCTAGCGGCAGATATCAGAATCAGTCTCGAACAACACTCTAGGCTTGGGGTCGTGGGACGTCTATGTGAAGATCTAGCAGCATAATTGATCAGTATTACATTGTGACAGGAAGTGGATTATAGAAGGATATTCTGAAGATTGAATCACATAGTGTTACTGAAGACTACTGAAGACTAAAGAGTCATTCATTACAGGTGGATCTGTAAGGCGACAGTTTGCTGTAAACAGTCATCATGGTGGCGGGGTATTATGGGAAGCGGCTATCTCTCTTGACGAGGCAACACTTGAGTTGACGATCTGCCGTCCTGCACACAGCTTACAGCCGGTGTTGCTTCATAGCCGTACATACAGCATACAGCATGTGTTGGCTGTAGTCCTGCACACAGCCTACAGCAGGTGTTGACCATACCCTTCACACAGCCTACACACAGGTGTTGGCTGTGGCCCTACACACAGCCTACAGCAAGTGTCTAGCTATAGACCCACACACAAAGACCTGGGACTTGCCTTTGTGTGGGTAGTGAAAGGTTGGGGTGGAGGAAGCTGAACCTTTGCCGAGGTGACGGAAATATAAGGCGAAGAAAACGTGTATATAGAAAACGGATTCGCGGATATACAAACCCTCCAAATATTTACCATGTAGTAACTTAATCATCATCTTGTATAGTTTGAATATAGGTGTCTTGTAATACAGACTCCATTCACGTCAGAAAATGTTTAATACTTAAGATATTCATGATAAAAAAACGCACAGAGAAGTTAACTCTCGGTTAATACAGATTACCATACAAGTTTAAAATGCGAGTTCGTGGGAGGGACAAATAATATTAAACCATAACGAGGTTTTCTGTTGAGTAAGCCTGGAAATAGAGGTAGAAACGCGATACTAAAGCTGAAATCATGTCACCACCCACCTCTCCCTCCGGCTCAACTAACTCAGAGGAAAAGGATGAGGGGAAAAAGTGCCGTGCAGTATCAGGGGGGAACATAATGACAGGGAAATTTTATAGGAAAGTGTGGATTGGAAAATTTCCCTACCAAGTTAACAACATCTGTTCTGTGGCTGGATTCTGATAAAGAAAGACCTTATCAGTGGTAAATCGGGTTATTTACTGATAACAGATATCAGTAAAGTATTTGTCTAGCCTTGATTTGAAGACATTTACAGTCTTGGTATTTGCAAATTCTAGAGGTAGATTATTTCAATGTTTAACCTCTCTCCGTGTGAGATGCCTTTTCCTCGCGTTGCTGTAACATCTTCCTTTCTTTATCTTATGCCGTTATTTCTGGTCATTAATCTCTGGGTAAAGCGAAAAGGAAAATCGTGTATATTCCCAAAATCATTCAGCATTTGAAATATTTATATCGGATCTGCTTTGAGTCGGCTCATTCTTGAGAGACGTAAATTTTAGGATTTAAGTTTACCTCATTTGTCATATTTCTTATTGAATCTATGCGCAGTCGTATTTTCCCGGTGCAGAGGGAATTGTGATGTGTGAGGGTCTCGGGCTGTGTTCATACTGAGAGCGCATTCGGCCTTAGGATTATCTTTTAACAGCTGAAGAAGGTATTCGCGACTGTTCACCTTGTGGTCACATCCTGATGCTGACGGCCTCAATGCAAATGAACACAAAGGAATTCAAACATCGGCGGAGCATTAAGTCCTTTAGAGGCTGTTTGTGATGGCAGCCGATATGTGATGTTGACAGATTGGTGTGTTAAGAGTAGACAGGCAGACAAACGATTGATCGTGTGACTCAGAAGGCGGAAATAAAGTTAGTCGTGGACTTGCAACGAAGTATATGTCAAGTCTCTTCTTATACGTATCTACAGTATTGCTTTCAACCACTCTGATTGGCAGATCGTTCCGTATGTTACCAATCGTCTTGAAGAAAAAGTGCTTCGCCTCATTCGGGGTAAAACGTTTGCCCTCGAATTTCCATAAGACGAGTCAAGACTTGCTGTGAGAAGCTTGTTGCATCAAGATTAAAGAGGCCTTTGATCACTTTCAATACCTGTTTTAGATCATCTGTTAACCTTCTCTTTTCCAAGCTGAATAGATTTAAATCTTTTAGTCGGCTGCCATAAAGTCAATGACCCTGGCAGTTGAGAGGCCAGAAGTTCAACTAACCATCCAGCCAGTGTGTGAGGGTGTGAATTAATGAGGTAGAGAGAATAAAAAATGAGAGAATGTAGGTAAAATGTGTATGTGAGAAAGACAGTGAAGTGTGGTGTGTGAGGGAAGGTTCGTGAGGTGTGACGTGTGAGGAGAGTGTAGTGAAGTGTGGTGTGTGAGAGAGGTAGTAAAGTGTGGTTTGTGAGGAAGGTAGTGAGGTGTGGTGTGTGAGAGGAGGGAGGTAGGGGTCATTAGGGGTACAGCATGAGACCGTGGCGGGAGGTAGGGGGCGGTCAGGGGCAGGTGGTGGGCGGCAGCGCGTGTCCACAACAGCAGCTGCTTCACATCGCCTCACTTTACACTGGGGTTTAACCCCACACTCTTGTGTTTAACCCCACATGATAGGTTTTATCCCCGCACAAGGGTTTTAACCCCACACACTAGGGTTTAACCCCACACACTAGGGTTTAACCCCACACACTAGGGTTTAAACCGTTCACACTCGTGTTTTACCCCATCGCCAGGGTTTAACTCCAAGCACTGGAACTTAACCCCAAACACTTATGTTTAACCCCTCCCCCACGGGTTTGGACCCCAAAACACCCCGTATTCTAGGGGGTTCACCCGACCTGGAACATTTGTCTTGATCATAGAGGCTGCCGGACGTGTCTCGGTCATAAATATTCATTTTTGTTTACAGAATTTTAATTGACTTGTTATGGCGGGTGTTTTATGTCCGGCTCTCACTCTCTCTGCTGATGGGCCGGTCCATCTTGCCCAAAGGCCGTGCCATCCTGCCCTAGGGTAATACCGACGTGCTCATGAGTCTTACTGTCGTGCTCTAGGGTCGTACCTGTTGAAGGTGTGGTGTTTGTTTACCACAAGCCCCCAGCTGGGGTTGGGGGTATCTTTCCCCTCGCCCTTTGTATTGGTGGGCGGCAGGCGAGGTGGGCAGCCGTCAGGCAGGTGGGCTGACGCCGGGCATTGTGTTGCCTTTGATGGGCTCTTCTCCAGCTACCTTACTACCCCCCCATCCCCCACCCCAACCCCCACCCCAACCCCAATACCTTATTGTGGTACTTCTACTGTGATGCTGCTGGTAGTGGTGGTACCGTTGTTAGTGGTGGTAGTAGTAGTAGTAGTGGTGGTTCTGCTGGTGTTCCATTGGTAGTCTGGATGGTGTTAAGTGAATTCTAAACCATTATTGTATCATTTGCCCTTTTTCATTGGTTGGAGATTTCGAACACGTAGATATGATGCACGCGCAAGGATGAACACATTTCAAATTGACAAATGGACAAAAATGATAATGTTGATGATATTAATAGCATTTTCCGAGGTTATGCCACAGTTATCCTAATCGCACACGGTCAAAACACACCTTTGACAGCATAGGTGAAGGGTACGTGGCTAGGGGGAGGTGAAGGCAAGTATAGACCTGACACAGGGTAAAAATACATCAACATAGGAGGGAGAAAGGCGGGCCCGGGTGGACCCACTGATTTGATTTGTGCCGGTAACCCCGGCAAATTTATGGGGCACCCCAGCCTCATCTTGTGAGCGGTAGCGCTAAAGATTTACAGAGGTTACAGAGGGTCTAATATTACATAGGTTGTTGCAAAATTGGCTCTTTAAGTAATATTCATTACATAGTCTTTCGCAAGATAAGTTTTGCCGAATAAATGCAAAAAATGCATATAATCGTGGAATTTCAGGTATCTTGTTATTAATAATAAGATGCTGTGACATTTCTTGCAGGGTTTGTTTAGATCTATCTCTAAAAGGCTCTATTTTTCACATTCATTGTCTCCAAATCTTTGACCACAAACTTTACAATTCACACGATTAACATCACGTATCTAGATAGGCCAAAGCGCCAGTAATACCTATAGCCTAGCCTTAATCTAGCAATTACATCATGTAATCTGCTGATCTTATTACTTTCTCCATATATGTTTTACTTTACACATTTCACTGTGATGGAAAATGTTTCCACTTGAGTATATCTGAACTTTTTTTCTTGTTTTAAAGAAGTCTGTTTGTTCACTCTAATTACAGTTTTGAGGCTTCAGATTGACAGCCCAATGTTGTTTTCAACATCACCTTTACTGAGTGCAAGTTTGGCTAAAGCACCAGCTTTGTCATGCTCACGGAGGCCTGTACGAGAGGAAATCTATTGCAAGTTGATTTAAATCTCTTGACCAGTAAGGTTTGATTATTTGTCTCTGTCTTTAGAATCAAACATGTTACATTCTCACCTTAAAATGTTAAAGACATGTAGTAAAAATAAAGAATCAGATAACTAAACTGTCTGTGGTAAAGATTTCTACAAGTTCGAGAGAGATAAGTATAGTGGAAAATGCAGTTTAAAGAGTAGATGCCCTGTTGTTTATTTTACCATTCTTATCAAATTCGTTACTATTGAGTTGGATCAGAATGGCAGCACTGCCTGCCCTCCCAGTGACAGAGTCGCGAGAACCGTCAGTATAGATGCACTGGGCTATGTTATTGTCAGTCTGCAGTTTCTCTATATGTTCCAGAGCACTGGTTTTGGTTGTGTTGAAGGTGAAGATTTTAAGTAATTATATTCTTTGCTGGATAAGTAGGCGTAGTAATGTCTGTTGGGGTTATCTTCCAGGGAGGCAGGAAATGCTGCTGCTTCCTTATTATATATAAATTATGTACTCCAAACATTGTCATGTGATTGGCTGTTATATGGATCCATTTAGATTCACTTGTGCCATGGCATATATGAATTAACAGTTTCTCGAGACAAAACTATCTTGATCACCACGCAGTTTCAGTCTTATCATAAGACTGATTTCAAGTATTCTGTCCTCAATGTTGGGGATACCAAGTTCTTTCTGCTCATTAAGTGCTTCATTGGATTTGGGCAGCCAAGTATGATTCTTGAGTCTTGATTTTGCATTTTTTTTCAAGTCTGTTGTTACCTTTGTTGTTCTGTGGGACTAAAACTGGCGCGTAGTAATCTATCAGAGGCCTAATGTAAGCCAAGTACATGAGTTTAACAGTTCTGCAGAGGGTTCTCGTCCCGTCGGAATTAGTGGAATGGCAGTAATGACCCTGGTGTAAGTTAATACAGGACGTAAAGTCGGACATCTCCTTGTCCCAGGTCCCACTGGAGGAGGTTGGTCTCCCTGATCAGGGTGCGGGCTGCCGTGAGCAGTGTAGTGGCTGCGGGTTGGTGGTGTACATGATGGGGTTCTCGTAGCCCCATTTTACCTACATGAAGGTGAGGTCTGTCTTGTAGCTGAGGATGGCGCTACACGTAGATTCTCCCGTACCAGGTGGCGTCACCAGGTTGTTGTTTATGGTTGTGGGTGACTGATGTAGAAGGGGGAGGAAGACTGGGTGTAGGAGAGGGTGATGGGCGGTGGGAGAGGGTCGCCCTCATCTGTCAGCTGCCGTCCCCCTTCCATAAACAGAGCGCCCCCCCCCCCCTTCCCCAGCCAGACCTTCGCCTCTGTAAAGCCAGTTGTGAGCCGCAGGATGGTGGAGGACGTATTATGCACTCCTTCCCTTTACTAGAATAAGAATTTATTAAACTGTTCATGGACCTGAGCCAAGGAAATACAGCCCGTCACAGTCCATGGCTAAGGGCGATATCTCTTACTTAGGCCGGCCGTAATACCCTGCAGAGGAGAGTCGGTCTTATGAACCTGCCACACAAGGTCGACAACCGGTCGAGTGTAGCATCACGCGCCCGGCCACCTGCTTCCGGTGTTTGGACGGGTTGCCCCCTCCTCGTTTTTCAGGATTAGCCCCTTGGAGCACGACTGCGCGGCCTTTGGGTATCACATGCTGCCCTCTGACCTGCCGGCTGCCTCTTCGTCCCGCCATCCACGAGACAACAGGATCCCCAGAGGGTCATACCACCCTACGTACTCAGGGCCTCTACGGCACCACACCCGCTGGTCTCCTCATGCTTGCCCCCCATCTTCCCTCCTCCCTCTACTGTGTGGTCTTCACACACACACACACACACGCACGCACACATAGACTTGTCTCTTTATACTAAGTGATACATATTTCTTAGAGCCTTTTCTCTTGTTCCCTGCTGATGTCTTATATTCAAAGTCTCTGACCCCTTGAGAACGACGATTTAACCCTTTGAGAACGACGACCTCTTGAGTTCCACTATTTAACCCCATATGAGAACGAGGACTTAAGCCGGTGAGAACGAAGGCTTAACTCCTGGGGACGACGACTTAACGCTTTAAGAACGACAGTATAAAACCTTGAGGATTTATGCTAACCTCTTGCGTACGACGACTCAACCCCTTGAGAGCGATGACTTAACCCCTTGAGGACTATGCCAACCCCTTGAGTACGACGACTTTTCCCTCTGCGTAGGACGACTTGACCCCTTGTGTATGGTGATATGACCGCTGAGAGACAATGGCTGGCTACAAGCACCACGTTGCAGTCTCTCTTGTGGGCTTATCAGAATCGCAAGACAGACAGTCAGAGGAAAATGGATCAGTTCGTGAACTGACTCCTTCTTCATCAACATTACGAACACTGGGAAAGAAAGTAATGTATGTACACTTTCCTTGAGCCAGGTGTACCCTCCAGCACTGCTGGGTATTACTCTCAATCACTGCCAGGTTACGCAGCAGCAGAGGGTTGTCACTACGTAAACTACGTAAACTTAGTGCTGCTTGCTTCAGACCTAACATTTTGTGTGTGCGAGTGTATATCTATGTGCTGAAAGCAAGGGGCCCTCAACCCACCCCTGTAATCCAACTCACGTTTTACTCTACTGCCCGTATATATGGATACTGGCCCATTTTGTACTGAGCTGGTATGTATGTACTGAACACAAGGGAGCCCTCTGCCCGCCCCTGTAACTTACCTCATACTGACCTATATTTGTGGGATTTCATATCCATACACTACAGTGTGTCAAGTTCCGGTCGTGTCTTGTCCTCTCGGTAATATATGGCTTGGGAAATGTAGTGATCAGGTAAACAAACTACTACCACACTGTGTCATGTTTGCGGCTCGCGTGTGGAGTAAGCCGTAGATATCATTTAGTGTATAACAAGAGCGACGAGTTCATTGTGCACTCCTGCCCATCCTGTGGGCGGTGACGCAAGCAAGATACAGAGTGTACAAAAGGTCCAGGAACTGGGGCCTCAACGACTGAGTTACGTTGCAAGTTACATGATCAACAAACTGCTTCCAAGGACTGGGCAACAGTGGACAGATTATCTAACAAGGTACATAATAAGTGAACCGTTAAATTACACTGGCTTGCCAACAGTGACTGGATTTTTTAGCATTTTATGTGATAGGTAAACTATTTACACAAGGCAAAGGGATTAGATTTTTGACGCATGCGAAGTAGAGCATTGTTATGGGTGCGGTGCCGCTATTGCTCGGTAGGGACCATCTGTGAAGTCAATGATTTCAAGGAAGTCAAGTACGTCACGTAACAGGGTGTGAGGGTTCATCATCTGGCAAGATTTGCATTTAGTCTGTTGAATATCAACCGGAGTGGCAAACTTCCATGAGTATTGGTAGCCCAACCTGAGTTGGGCAGTAACATTATGTTTATTGAGCCTGTTTATGGAGCCATATATATATATATATATATATATATATATATATATATATATCAAACGATCGCCGTTTCCTACTTTAGAGAGGTAGCGCCAGGAACAGTGTAAGAAAGGTCTCATCCGCGCACATCCATTCTCTAGCTGTCATGTGTAATGCACCGAAACTACAGCTCCCTATCCACATCCAGGCCCCACAGACCTTTCCATCCATGGTTTACCCCGGTTGCTTCACATGCCCTGGTTCAGTCCATTGACAGCACGTCGACCCCAGTATACCACATTGTGATTGATGGACCTGCTTGTGATGATATCGCTTCGTCTTGAAACCAAAAGAGTTTTTTTTAGTTCATTCTGAATAATTAAGTCTGCTGGCGCGTATAAGCTTTGTTAAGTCGACGGAATCCTGATAAACTGGATTCTGACTCACTTATTTGCTTGTACCTGTGTCGTGCTTAAGACAAAAATATTTTACAGACATATCGAAGGGAAATTAACAGTAAGTGAGGAGAGTGTCCTTCTTGGAGATATTAAGAAATGTATAGGCAAAGAGGGTAGTAGCTGAGTATGAAGTGTGGCTGCCCGAATATTGGCCCTAACTCCCCGTTCTAGATAGAAATCATCAGTGTGTGTGTGTGTGTATTCCAGCAAGACCATTGAGAGAGGCTACACCAACGTCGTCCGGGCAACGTTGGAACTGCCCTTACCTTAATCTGATCATCTGTGCACACCTGAGGTATGTACCACAGGAAAGCATATGGGGCCAGTAGGTAGCTCCTTATTGGTTGATAGTTGTGGCGAGGTAACCTCAGGAGGCCACTGACCCTCCAGCGGCCTCAGAGGCAACGGGTCGCAACACTGGTCGCCTGGATGCATCGCTTCCTTGAGACCCCCCACCCCACCACCCTTCCTGCTGGCACGCCCCTTGAGTACGGCGACGGTGCGACCGTTGGGTAGGATATAGCCAAACCTTTGATCTGACCTTCAGGGGCATCACCACACTCGGGGGTTTGCACCGTCGTGCTCAAGGATCGTACCGTCGACGTACTCAGGGAGTTGACCTGTCATCTGTGATCGTACCGTTCTCGATGCGTCACCTAAAGTATTACCGTCAACTGACATTGAGTCATATTATACGGGGTCCGAAGCGCCCAGCACAAGTGCTGGTGGTGTGTTGATGCGATCCAGCGTCTCACTCACCACCTTGCTCACCCCTGCGCACACCCAGGCATCACCACCACCACCTGACGCCTCAGTATAGCATAGCAGTATGGTGGCCGGACATTCAGAGAGTCTGTCTTGCGCTCGCATCTGAAGTGTTAGATTCTGAATGCAGAATCTCACGCTGTAAAGTCGCTCAATATCTTAATACTAAAATCTATAGTTGTCGAAATTTACACAGTCAATTTCACTGATGGCGTAGATGATGGGATTGATTTTGATTTTTTGCCGCAAGAGCGGCTAAGTTATTGTGCATTCCTACCCATCCTGTGGGCGGTGGCGCAAAAGAGCACACAGAGTGCACACAAGGTCCAGGGACTGGGGCCTCAGTGATTAGAATATATTGCAGGTTACATAGTGAGATACGTGTTAACAAGGTTTTGACAACACAATGAATTACATGGTAAGTGAAGCTCAAGTAGTTGAACAATGATTGGACCTTGTATCAAGATTAATAACAAAAGAACTGTTTACAATACGCAAATTTATGATACTTCCCCAGAATCCGAGATGGAACAATGCTATGGATGAAATGTTTGCACACATCTTGTGATGTTTGGTAAGAATCATCTCTGAACTCTGATTTTACAACAGTCCAGTGCATAATATTGCAGGGTGTGGGAATAACTTTGATGGCGAAGTTTACATTTGGTCGATCATTATCAGCGGGAGGGGCAAACTTCCATGATTATATTTAGCCCAGCCTAATTCGGGCGACAACAACATTAACGTGTGTACTGGTCCTGTGGTGGTAGATGGACCTGCTTGGTCAGTCTCACTTCTCCAGTAGGTAATCAACTTCATCCCTCAAGGCAGATGTTTGGCCAGTTCATCAGCTTTCTCATGCATTCTGAGCCCAATATGGGATGGAACCCAGAGAAAGTGGACTCTAAGCCCAACATTAGTAATTTTGCTATACCTCTGTCGAGCTTCAGAGACAAGGATATTACGATCATAGTGAAATGGATATAAAGCAATTAATGATAAAAGAGAATCGTCTACAATGAGGCAATAAGGAATGAGTTTTCAGCGAACTTAGAGGCCATAAGGATAGCAAACAGTTCCGTTTGGAGCGTGGATGCCCAATTATTGACCCTGAGTCTTAGACTTTCGTAAACACCGTGAGTACGCGTTACAACAATAGCACTACCGGCAGCACCAGTGGTTCGTTGTAGGGAACCATCTGGATATATATAGTGTGTGGGGGATTATGTCCAGTGGTCATGGTTTCAGTGTGATAACGGGCGTCATTATTTATACTTAATGCTAACTCTACTCGTAACCTGAGTAGTGGGTGAAGGATACATGGTTAGGGGTGGGTGGAGGCAAGTATAGTGCGTCCAGTGAACACATTACGATGACAAAGAAGGGTGACTGGTGGGCCCAGGGACGCAGACAAATCTTGAGTATATTTTCACATGTGTCAGAAGGCTGAAGGTCGCCGTGAGTCATGTGCTGCCTCGTGAGTCACTGGATGAGGCTGGCTGGCGAGGGAGGGAGTCATGATGTTAATTAGACCTCGACAGTTGTACGAAGAAGGAACGCACTTGGTTCCCACGGATACTTGAGGACTAAGAGAAGCTTCAGCCATCCAGCGTTGTGCGCAATGATCAGTTGTTAGTTTAGCAAATTATCTCCCTGAACCAACAGACATTACCACACATACAGAGACACCATTGCTGCAATTCAACCAATGTTTCCCGTTTCATTACTTTATGTTTAACTAATCACCACCAAATGCGTGACGAATAAAGAATAATGTTTTCTGCTGTAGTACTGTGTAGATATACCGCACTCTTGTACTTATCCGAAGCGTTGATGTATCCAGCCCCACCTCGATCTTAAGCCCTTTTGTGATTAAATAACTAGTTACTGTTATAACCTCCTCCTCCTCCTCCTCCCCCCCCCCCCCCGTTCTGTAATTTCCCAGCTATATATTTTCAGTCCAATGACTGCCTGAATTCAATACACCTTTTTTGTATCTATAAATTCATGTATTTATATTATACTCACACAATCTGCCGGAAGTATAAGGCACCACAAATACGTATCCAAGAAGCCATCCACACACCTCAGTGAACCCTATACTATAGGGTCGTCGTTAGGACCCTATAGTCTGTTGCTGTCTGAGTTCCTTTGTATGTCTTCAAACACACTTGTACACCCATTGTCTTCCGTTACTCAGCTGGACCTTCTCCTGTCAAATCCCATCCTTTTCCCCTCGCTAACCACCCAGTAGAAATGAGTAGACCCATATATCCAGTGGGTAGCGTACCGGCCCGTCACGAGGTAGGACCGGGTTCGAATCCTCGGCGGCCATAGGTAAATGGTTATCAATTAAAGCCGTGTTTCGTTGTGGCTGACGCCTCCCCGCATACCCAACACAGACAGCTTCATCTCCTGCAGGTTAGGTTTCAGACAAAAGTAGGTCTTGGAGACTGTGATGGGGGCGTTACATGACCCTGCTGACCAGAAAGTGTCAGCCTAAACAGCAGACCAGGGAGAGGTGTAATGTGTGACTGACACAATCGATAGCTGGCTCTTCAAGACGTCAGCGCGACGTGGGTGACTCACCTGACGCCGCTGCCACCGTTACTATAACGTACGAGGTCCTCCTGCAGGAGCGGAATGTTATCCCTCTGGGATTTACATAATGCAATTTGTTTTGCAATATTACAGTCGCTGCTGCTGCTGGTGGTGGAGGTAGACTGCTGCTTTTTGCCTTAAAGAAAGAAAATGAATTAGATAATCGAGGCAAGAGTACATTCAAGTCTGGCAACAGTGTTTGGCATTCCTTATCTTGGTTTCGGAGGTCTTCTGCCCCCACAGCTGGGTTATACCTTACGATGGTTTCGGAGTTCTACAAGCCGCAGCTGGGCCAGGACCCTGGGTTGATAAGGTAATAGATAACAATGTTATCATAACGCAGATATCTGTATTCGGTATATACCCTTTTCCTATTGTTTTCTTTTCTAAGATGATGACGCTTGGCAGTTAGTTAGTCAGAAGTAGGAAAGAAGTTCAATTTTAGGTAGCGGTGGGTGCGTCAGCATTGTGTGGAGGGAGGCAGGCAACGTAAGGAGCCGTCAGCCAGTGAACCAGTCTCCACCCACCTCACTACTTCCTCGGCCAGCCTTTGTCCCGCCAACCACCGCCTGTTTATCCACAGGAACACGACAGCTGAGCCACAAGGGAGCCCGATTTGCTCTGGTTACCAACACAAACAAGACCAAAGTAGGTATATTCGTCTCTCTCTCTCTCTCTCTCTCTCTCTCTCTCTCACTTGCGATCTATCTATCTATCCACATGTCTGTCTATCTATCTTGACAGCTTAATTTTGGCAGTATCAGAAGAAACTACATCTGTGAACTGTGTCATGGTTGGCCGTCACGGATGTCCCCTGGCCGTTGTTTATGTTAGTGACGTTTATATCCCCTGCGTCCTGGGGTCAAGGGGCTCCCCTCCCCCTCCCTGCCTGTGGTCGTCCCCCTTTCCTGCCCTCCTGACGCAGAGCGAGTCTGGTCCAGTAGCACACTGGCGAAGGAAGTGGAAAGGAGTAGATTACATGGGTGTTTACGCTGAGGGAGGGGACTGCCTCAGATCTTGGCTTCTGCAGGTGTGTGAGTGGGTGTGTGGAGCCTGGAAGTGTAACTGTGGCACTCTAGGCAAGGCCGGCCCCAGGCCGTGTGTGTGGCACAGGTGGGTGGAGCAGTGTGGGGACAGTACAGCAGTATTGGAAGGTGATGGGTGGGGCCCAGGGGGTCCTGACCCCGTCAGAGAAGAGGGAAGGTTTAGGGAGCCCCGAATACATGATCCGTAATTACAGATTACTTGAGTGACACTGACGGTTACATAGTTCACGTATTAAGAGCTACATGAGTATTGACAGTTATAGTACCTACATAAATCACATGTAAGAATAGATATTTTCCCAATGAACTCACTGGGCTGTGAGTTTGCCCATGGTTGAAGTCAACTGTCCAGCAGTTACCATCTGTTGACTGAATGACCCTTGTCACCCCAGGTCATTCAGCTTGACGAAACACACCCAGCTTGAGGAAACCATTTGACATACGTCTGGGTTAACCAACTCATCGCCTCTTGACACGTGATCATCTCACTTTTTTTTTTGTTAGCTGAGACGACACGGGCAAGTGAAGTCCTAGCTGGGCCCGTCTCATTAGCGCTGTATATACACTTGCCTGATCTAGGCACCCATTGTATCGACCAACCCCTAGGGATAGATGAACAGCGGGGTTGACTGTGGACCGACTACCGCAAACAGGATTCGAACCTATACGCCCGGTCAGGAACGCTAACCGCTACACCATGGAAATTCATACTTACTGGAAGTGTTTTCTTATATAGCTCTCTTTAAGGACTACTACTTAAGTATCGTGTGTCGATTATAGATTGGACTGCAAGAAAAGTGTCAGAGTAGCCATTATTTTCCTCAGATGCTTGGCTGATGTACGGGCAACTAGCTGTGCGTGGAGTGTGATTTGGTGGTGGGGCGTGTGTTGAAATGTCAGGGGCTATAGGACATTAGGTCTGACACTACATGGTTCTGACATCACAGTAGACTGTCAAGAGATGCCGGCCCGGGATACAGGACACTAGACACGCTGGTCTGACGCTGGCACTGGCGCTGACATCATGCCAGTGGCCAGGCGGGCCTGACACTGGCCCTAGCCCCGTCATCCTCCCGGTGACCTCAGCATTGCCTCCTGTCCTCCAACGAGTCATCACAGTTTTCGCTCATCTAAGAACAATTACGGGAGCGAGCGGCCTGAGCGGGTGCTCGCCAGGCGCTGCTGACTCATGTTAGCGTAGTATCTAGCGTAGACGAAACGAATGTCCGACAAATGGTATGGCGGGAAATACAGAAAATGTTTTAATGGAGTAAGGCACATGATGTGTTGGCGTTGGTAGGGGTGTGGGTAGACAGACCACCCGTGGGAAGGAGGGTGATCCGTGGGGAGGTAAGGGTATGGGAGACAGACCGGCCAAGGTAGTGGTGCAGACGAGAGGTTCGTATTCACCTCAGGGAGTCTCCCTTGGAGGCTTTGAACACAACACGCACTCCCATCGCCTTTTATATGTTCGTAAATATTCTTTATTCGTATCAGATAAAACAAGAAATAATACTCTCCTCACATTATGTCTTCTCTCTTTCCAGGTACGTTGCTTGTACGTGACGGACGCCAGGAGGTGAGTCAGGTAAGGTGTGGTGGTGGTTGTACGTGGCGGACACTAGGGGGTGAGGCAGGTAAGGTGTGGTTTTGGTTCACAAGGTGATTATCTTGGGTGACAGCGGCCCACCCTTGTGCGCCTCAGTAATGGCTGGGCGTGTCCTGTCAGGAGTATCGTGTATTGTTGGTGGGAGTTAATGTCTCTGAATAGGTAACAGAGAGGTGGGGGGCGGGGGAATGTGACTTGCTTGTGTATATGTATGGTATGTATATCTCCTGTGGATACATGGTTTTTGGTGTAGGTATTACGTGAACACATGGTATGGAGAGGGAGTTCTACGCTCGTGAAGCCTCATGTATATATATATATATATATATATATATATATATATATATATATATATATATATATATTATCTCTGGGGATAGGGGA
>JAYMFT010017907.1:0-16572 GCA_038088735.1 Panulirus argus
ATATATATCATATCCTTCATTCCAAGACATATATGTAGTCTCCTGCACTAGAAGGTGGACTTTTTCTTTAAACTCTCCATCACCATGCATCCTCCTCCATTGCAGTACACCTCCATCACCATTCACCTTTGTCCATCACTATACACCCTGCTCCATCAACATACACTGCTCGTTCTATATTCGTTGGTCGATCCCCGTCTGCCTGCAGGCTTGCCTTCGTCTGCCTGAAGCAATCATCGCCACATACGCAACACTACAGTCAGCTAGGCAACACAAACCA
This sequence comes from Panulirus argus, assembly GCA_038088735.1. Lineage (NCBI taxonomy): Eukaryota > Metazoa > Arthropoda > Malacostraca > Decapoda > Palinuridae > Panulirus > Panulirus argus. Next base: position 281 of record JAYMFT010017907.1, read on the forward strand.
CACAACACATGCAGTCTACAACATATGAACAATCACTGGCAACATACATGACTTTTACCGCGACCTTGACCTTTGACCTGAGGACAAGCACCCATAAATATATTTACACACACATGACAAAGAGGGTCGAGACAAAGACCATTTTACCATAACCTGTGTTCCAGGAGACCTAATCTCTCAGACGCCAGAACAGGATGAGACATACAGGAGTTCCCTCGCCTACTGCAAGCACTGATGAATGAGAAACAACATCAACGTGAGGTCTTCCCGGGTAAATACTGCCAGAGAATGTGGAACGCAAGAGAGAGAGAGAGAGAGAGAGAGAGAGAGGGGGGGGGGAAGAAAACGGGCCAATTAGATGAAAATCACTATTCAAAAACTCCTGCCGTATTCCCCTCATAACCAAGTGGGATGGAGCCACCCAGGGCAACACGTATAATACACATCCCAGGAATCTCGACAGAGAACCACATCCCTCGTTACTGGTGCCTGCAGGACAATCCAAACACACCCAAGGATCGCACCGCCGTGCTCGGGGATCGTGGTTGTCGTGCTCAGGGGTCGTACCGTCGTGTTCGGGTGTCGTGATGTCGTGCTCAAGGGGAGGAGGGGGTCACTTAACAACTTGCACCTCTCGCATTCTACAATTGGTTAAATTTCCAATGACTTTTTTCTAATGGGTGAGTAAAGCATGCGTGGTTAGAGAATGTATACAACGCCAGTTGCTCCCACAGTGATGGGAGAAGCCGAGAGATCAATAAAAGAGGTCGCCTTCCGTCACCCATCCGCTCTCTCAACTGATCACACTCTTCAGTCTACCACGGAGAGAGCCCCGGTGGAGCACCGGCACGGCTCTCGACTCTTCATTCTCAGTGCCAGAGTTCGATCCTCAGCGTCTGAAAGGCTCAGGCCGGCAAGGTCGCATTATGGTATGCTTTGGGACGTGCCCCTGTCACGTCAGGTCGTTCTCAAGCGCATAGTATGTCTGACAAAGGAAACCCACTGAGCATCAGACGGCGTCATAAATCTTGACCGGAATCCCGCTAGGGTTGTATCCCAACCCAGTTATCGCAGACGGCACACACTCACACGGCAACGGAGGAAGGGTCTCGGTGCAATACGTTTCCCAAGCGAATGACAATGTGGAGCGATGAGGACCCGGAGAGTTCACTTATGAAGAGATGGTCTCCCATTACCTGTGTATTGGTGGGGAGGAGAAAGATGGAAGCGCATCTCTCAAGGTTATGAACAAAAATCTTAATGTATTGTGTGCATGGTGAGGGGGAGGGGGGGAGAATCAGCAAGTGCATACCTATGCAAATTACAATGTATCACGGAAACTACAGTGTATCGTGTAGACTACAATGTATCATGTAGACTACAGTGTGTTATGTAGACTTCGGTATTCTATATACGTATCACTGTACCACCAATGACGTTCCGGCAGCGAGGGGAGGTATATACGGAACACCAGCGGCAGCAACACTCACCCCTGCTACCCAGAAGGCTCTCTGGGGTGCTGCACACCTCTCAAGTCTACCACACACCCGTCACACACCAGGGGTGTGCTCGCTATACACGCAGGCCCCTCAATCCGCAACATATGTTCTCCCACATCTGCCACATCATACACCCTAACGTTTAAGCCCTGACTACACGACTCACCACACCAACACATGCAACATTCACCACATGTGCACCCCTGCAAGTAGGAGGATACACCCTTTGCGTACACCAAACACCAGACTCCTATACTGCTCCTACCACAATACGGGTCCAACGAGCAGATAACTGTCCGTCAGTCTCTCCCCCTGGCGTGTACTGAATACGTGTTACACACGGCCAACACGCCACTACCGCGCCACACGTGTACCACAGGAGGCTATCGGAGCCAGACAACAGCCCGGACCCTCCCCCACCCACCTCCTGGGCCTCTGTAAATGCTGCCAGACAACGTCCCTAAGCCGCCCAACCTCTCCTCGACCCACAAACTGTGGCTGGGGGACACTACCCCACTCCCCGAGGCACCTTCATGCTCTGTGGGATAACGCTGTAAGCTGCCCACGTGGGCCGCGGACCAGCCAGCCGTAAGGCCTATTATAAGGACGACGCGGCATGACGCTTTGTCTCGCCCACCCGGGAGGGGGGGGTAAAAAAAGGAGCCATAAGGTCTGACGCAAGTAATGGCTGGGGATGACAATGCCATCTCAATCTGTGTCCATGTTAAACTCAAGCCTTACCCCTCTCTCTCTCTTTCTCTCTCTCTCTCTCTCTCTCTCTGGTGGTTAGAGGAAGGGAAGAATAGGTGAGACTGTGTGTGTGTGTGTGTGTGTGTGTGAAGTTCAAGACATGGTACAGCAGAAACGTGGACGAAGTTTCTCTACAGTTTATCTTTTGTTTACATAAATCCTCCTCACAGCAACCGTCAGCTGATATTAAATCAAAACGAATTCTTTTTTTTATATATTCATCACTTAAAAAAATTCTCTCCGTCCGAATGCCCTCTTTAAACTACATGACGCTCGTTAGCTATCTCCCCGCTGGCTGATGTGCCGGACGGGACGGTGGGTGGGGAGGAACCTCCTGCTGTACTCTCCTCTCCCCATCTGCCGTGGTGGGTGGGGAGGAATCTCCTGCTTGTACTCTCCTCTCCCCATCTACTGTGGTGGGTGAGGAGGAGGAGCCTTCTGCTGTACTATCATCTCCCCATCTACTGTGGTGTGTGGGGAGGAGCCTTTTGCTTTCCCATCCTCTCCCCATCTATCCAAATCAGAACTGCAGGGTGCTATTGCTCTCCCTCGGTAGATAACTTCGTCATGGACCATCAGGTCTTGTTATCTGTCTTTCCCACGTACTCCCCACGACCCTCACATCCCTGCACCCCAGTCGAGCCCCAGCCGCCTCCCCCACGGCCGACAAATCACTGGATCAAACTTTGAACATTACGAAACTCGCTTAATCCTTAGTCAGGACTCGTTAGTCCCAAAAGCTGGCAAAAGTTAAACAGAAAACCAGTCTATCAAAACCCGGGTGCCTCCCGGCGACCAGCTTGCCTCATCCAATCAGCTTAAAGACTGCGGACATTACTCAGGGGACGATCGTCATTAACGTCACACCCTATCTACGTTTTCTATCCGTCTTCCTCATGGCGCTCAGTCCGTGGGCCACGGCGGTACGACCCTTGGGTACGACGACCAGGCCACCACCACACACCCCTAAGGGTCGTTCCGTTGTTCCTTAGGGTCGTATCATGCAGGAACGGGGGGAGGGAAGTTACGTAACAGAGTCGTGCTCGAGGAGGGGTGGGTTCAAGGCCGAAAGCTCTGGCTCATCTCCCTCAACTCCTTCCCAGACACAGGACTGAGCAACAGGTGATCCAGTTAGCCAGGGGTTAATGCCTGTACCACCACCACCACCACCACCTCTGCCACAGCAAGACGACAACCTCTTTGCTCCCAGCTAGGGGCGGTTGTCATCTGTCATCCGGTATCCCAGATACTAAACCTTGGACGGGCCTTAGCCACCCATCTTTCCCGGAGCACTGACACCACCACGGCCAGGCCTCGCATGCTCTCTACCTAGAAGACCTGCAGTCTAAGAGCACCGCCACAGCGGCGGCCCGAGTACACCTACACACTCAGCAATCACGCCCACCGAAGGCAATTTCGCGTCCGTACCGAGGGAGCTGTTGTACGTACATCCGGACCGGACACATTCCTCCCATCAGGTCTTACTTGCACAAACGTAATGACAACCCGGGAAACCACAACACTCTTAACACACAACAGAGCCGTCTACCGTTGCCGCGCAACCAATGGTTCTATTCTCTCCCGTTGCCGCGCAACCGTTGACTCACGTCTCTCTCTCTCTCTCTCTCTTTCTCTCCCGTTGCCGCGCCACCGTTGGCCCTACAACGGGCGCTAATACCAACCAATAAACTATCCAGTTTTATGGTAATTCGCGTCGTAAAGGCCGGCGTTTGTGTTCTCTGGTCGTTGGCAATTCAGTCGTTACCATCCGCCAATCACGACTCGCACCAAGTATTGGATAATTTTCATCGGTTTAGTTGCCAAATAACGTCAGGGTGTCGAGCGTTGGTGATGGCGTCGATGCTGTCCGACCCGACAGTCCCTCGCTCGACACCACTCGACCCCCAAGGAAGGCTGGGAATTTGAGGAACGCGACCATTCACGTTCCTGGGGAAGGTGCAACACCGCGTAGGGTCGGGATCCTGTGGGATTCCGTGCTCCTTCCTCCCTGGGGCACGACGGTGAGGTCCTCGAGCACGACATCACGACCTCTGAGAACGACGGTACGACTCCTGGGTACGACGTCGGGTGTTTCTGCTCGATCTTTAGCGATGAGGTCAGACGCAAGACCAACAGGCCCGAGGGTCGTACCCCCATGCCCTACGATCGTGTTCCAGGATCGTTCTTGTAAGTTCGAGGGTCGTAAAGTCGTTTTCAAGGGTCGTACCGCGGTGGTCAAGGGTGATACCGTCGTGCTCGAGGGTCATTCTGTCGTGCCCAAATATTCACAGGGTGTGGTACATCTTGAGGGTGAGGAACATCTACAGGGTGTGGCAAATTAGGTGGGAGCGGCCTGGAAACCCTCCCCTCCTGTATCACTTCCCAAAAGAAGGAAGAGAAGAAGGAGCCAAGCCAGGATTTTTACCTCTGAGGCTAATTCAGCCCGAGCCAGGTGCTTCACTTATATACCAACCCTGTGGAAGGATGAACAGCTGGGTGAGCTGTGGATTAACTGCCTCTCCCAGGATTCGAACCCATTCACGGCAAGTAACGCTCACCCATTACACCACGGAGGCCCCTCTACCGTGTGTAGTTCAAAAGTTGTCTATCGTTGCCTCATTTTCAATGCACCAAAGAAAGAACAGCAGTGCAGTTGGGAAAAATTAAGGAGGGAAATAAAGAAATACCATCTGACGGTTTGCAACCGCTGCCACGTTTTCTATGCACCACAGAAAGCGGTGTGGTGCCGCAAGGAGAACATTAGGGGAGGAACTGAAACAAAAGACGCGCGTCTGCCGGGATAAAAGCCGGCAAATGCACAGGGCTGGCGGTCTTCTGGTTTTTGTGTGGGATGGTGAAATAAAGCCCCGGGGCACTTAGCCTACCTGGCAATAATCATTCTACCGAGCTGTTCGGTCCGCCGCGGCGCCGTGAAAAATGGATGGTAAATCCTCCAGTCGCAAACGCAAAAGGGGGCAGGGGGGGGGGAGGGTGGAGAACCTAAGCAAGGGTACAACCCAGAGAGAGAGAGAGAGAGAGAGAGAGAGAGAGAGAGAGAGAGGGAGAGAGAGGCTTGAGTATAATGGCTCGAGTCAGAAAAAGAAAGTGGGAGCAACTCTCATTGTGGCTGCCAGACACGTCTGCCAGGGGGCCGGCGTGCTCTGCCTACCACAACCACCGCCCTCTACCACAGCCAATACCCCGCCACTTTAATTATATCATCAACAAGCGGCGGAATACGTCCGCCGGACGCAGATGGACACCACGATCCGTCTGCATTTCAAACATCTTTTTAAACATCTTCTCAGATCAGGGGCCAAACTCTTCCTCCGGCGGGGAAAGTAGACGAAAATGCGCTTTCCAATCGCATTTTTCTATAATGCTTCCACGTCAGTATAATCCACAGTAAATAAATGCTCCCACACACAGCTATTTCCCCGCCGGAGGGGGTGGTGAGGCGGGGCGAGGCGGTGCTGGCTGGGGAAGAGCCTTCTGCTGCGCACTACAGATTAGGAATGTACTGTTCCCTACGCCCAACCCGTCTCCCCTGATAACTTTGTCTTCGTCGGTCAGTTCTGCTATCTGGCTCCTCCAACACCACCACCAACAAAAATGATCAACCAACCTACTAAACTCCACCGGAAAATAAATAAAAAAATATATATATAAAAAAATAAGTTTCGAAAAAGCTCATAATTTCCCCAAAATGTAATGTTGGGTGATTAATCTGGGTGGTAAATTCTGGAGCGCTGATGATAGGAAGTTATTGCCCTGCGTGAGATTTATGGGGTATCAGACCCACCCTCTGATCTCTCTCTCTCCCTATCTCTCTCTCACACACTTTTATATTGGTTGAAAGTTGGCTGAGCAACAACCGACTTTAACCCAGAGACAAAACGCTGAGACAGGGTGAAAAATAGAGTAGGAATGGGGTGAAATATGCTAAGAGTGATGCGAGCATGAGGAGACGACCGGCAAAGATGGCATGAAAATAGGGGCAAAGGCACATTGGAGCAATTTACATAATGGGAAAAACAGTGGTGTTAATATGGAGATAGGAAGGGATGAAGATGGGATGTAGGGTAGGGTGAACGGGGAGGTGAAAACTGGGCAAGATTACAGTTACAGCAATACGAAATGGGGCGAGAGGCGGGTACACGGAGTGGAAAGGGGCCAGGTTGCTTAACAGGCGATGTGAAATGGGGTAAACGCGAGGGTTGGGACCGGTGGAGGCGTACAGCGAACACTGCTAACAGCAGAATAAAAGGCACACTGGAAATAGGATCAGAATAGGGTAGTTTGGGGTAAACGTAGAGGGGGAAAAATGGGGAGTGGGGGTAACCATGGGATTAGGAATGGAACAATTTTTAATGAGGAAGGAAAATTGGGAGAAAAATTGGATCCCGCACGTGAAAATCTGCATAAATGGGTAAAAATTGGGTGAGAATGGGGTAAGGCCGGAGGAAAGAAAATGGGAAGAAAACTGTATATATAAGTGCGGCTGCCGAGATAAAAGTGTGGCATAACTAAGACACAAGTGACATAAATGTGAAGTCTAATAGGCGAAAAATGTGGCGAAATTGGCGCAAAAAAGTGTTTTACGACGAGGCCCAGAGCGGTAAAGAGGATTTAAGTGGATAAAGTGGAGGCAAGTGGATAAAAAGTGTCGTATAAGTGAGGCGGTAAGACGGTAGCTGGAGACCCAACTACTTGGAGACATTTAATAAGCTCTCACCACCGGTTATTATGGCCCACAATTTGCTTGAAAATACTCTAAGGTCTGTACACAGTCCTGGACTTTTTAGAATTACATCTCGGGCCCTTCCAGGACGAGGGAAAAATTGGTGGGCGGAAACCCGGGACAACTGGAAATTGGAGGCGGAAAGTCGAATTGAATGCAGCCTGGCATAGCCGGCAGGGAAGTGATATTTTGTGTTGCCTGCTGCCCTCTTGTATGCTGAATATAATATAAACCTTCCCTGAGAGGGATTTCTTACCCCAGAAAAAAAAAGAGACACCTTCAAAGAATTATGACCTGAGTATCTTTAATAATAATAATAATAATAATAATAATAAAACTACTACTACTACTACTACTACTAATAATAATAATAATAATAACAACAATAATACTACAACAACAACTACTACCACTACTACTACTACTAATAATAATAACAGTAATAATAATAACAAAAATAATAATACTACAACTACTACTACTAATAATAATAATAACGAAAGTGATAATAAAGAACGAGGACGAGGAATTAAATAATCAATAGTACGGAGAGTTAATTCAGGAGAGCATGGTACCTCTTTAAGGAACACTAGGCACAGTTAAGAACACCCACACGGGAAGTTGACTAACGAACACGGGAAGTCGAATACCGAACGAGAGGGGCTGGATAGAGAACATGGGAAGTCGAGTACAGAACACGGAGAGCTTAATACCGACCATGGGAAGTCGGACAGAGAACATGGATAGCTGGATAGATAACATGGGATATTGATATCAGAATATGGAGAGCCGAACAAACATGAGATAGATGAAAACAGAATATGGGAAGTTGAATACAGAACATGGGAAGCTGACTAACGAACATGGGAAATTGAACAAGTTAACTAGGCAAGACTTGTCTGAGACAGTTAATTAGGATGACACCTAACTTTCTAACGACCGTGGATGGCACAGCGGAAGACGACCAGGAGGTTTAAGTACGACTTCTGGGTTGGTTGGTTGGTTGAGGGTCGTGGTTGATGGATGAAGCGATTCTTCAGGTCGGCGAGGCACACCGAGGTGAACTTTGGCAACCGGAGGTCTTATTTCCTTTCCCAGGCACTTTGAGAGGCTCGAAGTGTGGCTTAACCCCTTCAGTATACGACCCTTCGGCGCTACGTTACGACACCTTGGGTATGACGGCCTGGCCTCTGACGCTATCTCGAAGGGCCAGTCAGGTCAATCGCCTGACTATCACGCTCAAGGATCGTACCGTCGCGTTCAAGGGTCGTACCGTCGCGTTCAAGGGTCGTACCGTCGCGTTCAAGGGTCGTACCGTCGTATTCAAGGATCGTACCGTTGCACTCAAGGATCGTACCGTCACGTTCAAGGGGATTAAAATCTCTGCGTTCTGGTCTATCAAATCCTCGAGTCGACTCGAGGACGCTCTAAACGAATGTGGAAATCGATGTACGACGAACCAAGTAATGCTAATATAAACAGTACTAATAATACATATAACGGAAGGCCCGTTGAAATTTGAACGGTCCAACAATAAAAAACGGGAGATGAACCTGAGAATAATATCTTGCGTCAATTTTCTTCAAGTAAAAACGAAGTAATGAACAGTGAGGATAAGACTGTGCTTAATGAATTCCCACAGACGAGCGTAGAGACCTGCTGGTAAGTAGAGACAGACAGACGCAAACGGCACAACAGGAGGAGACGCCGGTGGTCGTAACAATTGCCACTCTTTAAACCTGACTACCAGCAGGAAGCCGTTCACTTTCTGGTTTGCAAACAAACATGTAAAACCTTGGGAGAGAGAGAGAGAGAGAGAGAGAGAGAGAGAGAGAGAAGTCGCAAACTCCACAACAATACACCAGATCCCTGAAGCCAAAAGAAATAGAAATAAAGCTCTGGGCGTCCCCCCCATCCATCCCCCCCTACACACACAGACACACACACACACATACGCGCGCGCGCGCACGGCCAGCCGGGAAACAGACGAGGCCAGCGTGCCTTGTTCTCGTCACGTGAAAATTTGGGTATAGAGGGAAATGAGGCCCTGTAGTGCTGGGGGCCCTGGCATTGTACAGCCCTCACCTGCTGCCTCTCTCTCTCTCTCTTTCTCTCTCTCTCTCTCTCTCTCTGACTGACTCTCGTCTGTGGTGAGAGAGTGTGTGGGGAACGCGACGCTGTCCTTTGAGCACTGAACCAAATTTCCACCGCATTTACCAAACGACCGACATTTTCTTTTCGGAGTATATTTCGGCAGATTTAATTAATAATAATAATAATAATAACACTAATAATAATAATTTAATAATAATGATAATAACAATAATAATAATTGAATAATAATAACAATAATAATAATAATAATAATAATAATAATAATCTATGTCTGAAATATGAGTAAAAGTAAATCGGAAAATATGGCTTTTTTTCACTTTTTTTAAAAAACAAACATTCGCATGTGGATCAGGAAATTTAAATCTCATCCACTTGAGGGCACTGGGGAGCCGGGTGTCCCTCCTGTACACTGTGAATGATAACAGAATCAGCAATACTGCAGAAGTGACTTAGACGTCCCGTATCTGTGATAACGTTGGAGAAATTGTATAATCTATTCCAAAGTGCAACAGTTTGGGTCATAAATTAACTTTTACATAGACAGACAGACAGGCACACACACACACACACACACACACACACACACATATATATATATCCAAAGAGACTGGAAGGAAGCCTCTGGATCCAGAGAGCGTCTTCAGGCCAACGGCAGTGCTGGACAAGAGGCAGGCGAGCCTGGACTCCAGCTAATCCCGCCGTCTCCAAAGTAGACACTAAATTAGATCTAAACGTGAGCCGTCGGCAACACTGCCCTTGTCTTGCCAGCGGGACGAGGTCAGTCCTCAACTTGTTCAAAACAAGAGCAACACTGGACGGGCAGCACTCCTCCTAAAAGAGTAATTTGCTTGTCGGGAAGGAACTCAGCGAGGCTGAAATTGAAGTTGTAAAAGAGACTTGAACCGGCAAAAAAAGAGGCGAGTTAGGAGCTCACAGCTGGACACTGTAAATGCGTCCAGTTTTCTATTACATAAAACGTAAAAAAAAAAACTTTTTTCTTTACTGACGATAAGACGACTCGAAGTGCTAAAGACTCCTGGCCAGAACAGCTTGGCTTCACGCTGCACACGATGACTGTTATACGATTCCTCGTCTGCTTGAGCGGTACAACAATTCCTTTTCTACCATTCTCAACGTTTACTTGAGCTAATCACGTTACAAGAGGTGTTATGTGTAAAGTTATACGCTCGTTGATCTGGGGCGTCCGAAGACACCGTCACGGTGATAACTGAATGACTCGTGTGACACAAATACGAGGTCGTCCCGTACAGAAGAGTCGCGTTCCTTGGCAACTCAGGGCAGCACGGGCCAACTCCTCCAGCCTACATTGTTTCACTGAGTAACATTACGTTGCAATAGCGCCTAGCCTACTTGCAACTTCGAAACGTCAGCTATCCCCTACTCCCCATAGTATTATTACCTGGCCGAACACAGCCAAGAAGAGCACAAGAACAGAGTCTGCATCTTAGCAGTTCCACAGACTTCACAGACGACCTACAGACACCAAAACCTACAGTAGCTGCCAACCACGGCAGGACACCGCTACCTCCCTAGTACATAAAGCTGAGGCCGCCTCGCTCTTCTGCCACATCTTCAAATATTCACAGGAATAAATAATAAAACAAGAGCTCTCTAAAAACAGCACGACTCGACTGTTTGGAGAATCAATAAATAAAGAATTAATATTAAAACGACATATGCCTTTACGAATTGCTATCAACAGAAACATTCCCAATTTTACTACGCGTTTAATTTAAACATGACCTTTATATCATTAAATGGTAACTACAATAGAATTCAGATTAACTTAATTCCAAAAAGAAAAAAAGCTTAGCTTTGAAAACAGTGGTATGTGTTTCTTGTATTATCATCATAATAATTATCATTATCATTATTACATAATTTTGCCTTAAGAATGCAATCATTAATTCAATCTCGACATAAATTATATCTTAAATGATCTTGTGAAAAGAAATATCTGGGAACAACATACTGCAACAAAACTTTAATCGCCCTGCATAAAAAAAAAACATCCATTCAAATGTATTTCAATTTTAGTTGTAAAACTTTTTTATACAAAAATTAAATAAAAAAAAATATGGATTTCAAACGCACATTTTACAACAAAACTTCAATGCCAGATAGAATACATAAGACTTTACTATATTGTTCAAACACTCAAGGTAAAAATATTCTGGAGACCGCTGTATAACGAGGAGAAAGCGTAAAATATCAACTGTTTGTGGTAAATCATAAACATACTGTATCGTAACATGCGGGTACATTACCATTCTTCCTAACGGCAACGGGTGCCGGGCACCCTCGTCCAATCAGCAAACACACAGAGGGTGGCATCCACCTCTTGTGAGAGCGTAACAAGGAAACAGAAGAATGTCAACAGCTTCCCCTTGTGAAGGCTCTCCTAACCCAGAGAAGTCTACCAAGGCTGGAGAGCTCGACTTCCAGAGGGGGTTCCAGAGAATCTATTCTCTCCTCCCCCTCCTCCTCCTCTCTCTCTCACCCGACACGAGACACAGATCCGCCATTCTGGTGGAGAGAGCGAACAAAATGAAGAATGACTTTCTCCCACCTCCCCTCTCAAGTTTAGCAAGGGCTTCCTTTCAGCTGCGGCGTCCCGCTTGCTTTCAGGACCGGTTTCTCTGACCAGCTCGCCTGCCGCTGGGAACCCTTGTGAACAACCGTGAGAAATGTATAATAAATGACCTGGCATTATGTGCCATCTCGTAATGCCATACACAAACATCTTCAAGGAATGCCGGAAGAGAACTTGTGTTCAATATTTCACAAAGAAAATAGAAGAAAGAGGACCAGAAAAGCAATATATGACCTGTGTTATGGAAAGCGACAGATGACCCGTGTTCTGGAAAGCGACAGATGACCCGTGTTCTGGAAAGCGACAGATGACCCGTGTTCTGGAAAGCAACAGATGACCCGTGTTCTGGAAAACTCTCATTTCACAGACATCTCCCTTGCCCTGGACTGCGAGTAGGGTCCCTCCCCTCCAACTCACTCCTCACACTTTATCCTTTGGAACACAACGCACTCGACCAACAGTTTGAAGTTGCCAAGGGTAGGATAATCCAGAACTTTCCTTCTGTTTACCTAGGCAGGCAACACAGGCGCTAGAACATCGGTGAATAAACTTTCGTGTAAAATGAAAGATGTTGAAATGAATAAGTTTTCCTCACTAAGGTAGTCATACATGTAGACACGATTTATTCGCCAAAGATTCGATATTATTTCAGAAAGAATAATCTACTGTGAACTTCTTACTTCCCTTTTTCCAACTCAGGCCGTAGAAAGATTATCATTTATTTTCTTTGAAATGTTTACTTAATAAGCCTTGATTTTTCTTAACTGTTCCAAGATTTAGGAAATGCAGAGGTTCATGTGCATATCATCGACAGAATACGTTATTTATTCTACAACATGACTGTAATCGCGCAAGGAATATGGCCGAAGGGGCTGTACAAACGAGAATTGTGGAGACAGCGGAGGGCAGTGCACTAAACACAAGCAACGTGAGCTGCACAAGTGGACTGGAGCGCCGTGCGTGGATCAGAGAGCTTGTTACTGGTCTAACTTCACAAGCACAACACCGAGTACACCCGAACTTCTTCAACAAGCTCTTCACCTTCTTCCTCGTGCTCCCTGTAAGTCACTCCCGATCATCTAGATTTTTCCCCCTTTTATTCATGTATCACACACTTCCATCTCACCTCAGAGGCACTTCAAGAATAAAGACACCTCACGAACCAGCCACAACACCTCATGAACCACTGTCATGTCTCTCTCCCCCAGCATGACGGGGACTCCTAGTCTAATGACACATGTCGTGAGATACTATAGGTGCACTGCTGTCCCCGAGTCTGTCCGTCTCGCCAACCTTCTGTCACGTCATTACTGTCATGTGAAGCAGTCTTCCGTCACAAACTACAACGTCATTCATGATACGTCATTCATTATCCAGTTATTCAATTATCATTTCAGTCTCAATTGTAAATAGTTTGTTTCATACGACTTGGTGAGTCAACTACATCCTCGTCATCTGCTCCTATCCACCAGCCAGAGATACGTCACTTACCGTCTCATTATCCAGTGTACCGTCACATATTACCCGTCACATAAAGCCTCCGTTTCTATAGTGATGTCACACAAACACCGCCCTACCTACTACCTCCTAGTCAAAACCTCTTTTTCCCCTCAGACTATCCGGTAACTCTTGCGTCACATACTGCCCCAGTTACCTATCCCCTGCGTCACAGGGTGGTGTGCCACGTCGCGCATCCCGTCACACTGCCCGGGGCCGCACGTCACCAGAACACCCGGCCTCCGCCGCCAGTCGCGTCGCTGCAGGAAGCGTCTGGCCCTAATTCCAGTTGTTTCCTCGGGCGCCGCTGCGTGGCCATCTCTCACACCTCCGTCCTGTATTACCTCCTGCCTTTGCCTCTTCCGACCTCTGACCTCGATCGACCGTTTCCCTTCCCGACGACCTATGGCCTCGACCAACTCTAACCCACCGTCCCATGCAACCAAACCTCTGTCTCTCTCTCTCTCTCTAAAGAAAAAAAGTACGTCTCTGGTAGTTCTCTCGACCTCCAACCGTACCTCCTCGTCCTCCTCCTGGCCCCCCTGGAGGCCAAAGCCCAGCCTCCTCCCGGCGGAGGTCTGGCTGGCCTGAGAGCGCCCGCCGGGTCCCGGGTCCTCTTGCCGCCATCGATTACTGAAACGCTGCTGCCCGGAGGTGAGGCGAATCTGATTATTACCACCAACTTACGATGACACGAAAGGACGTCGTCAGCCGACATGGTCGGGGGACACGGTAGAGGGGCATGGTGAGGGGACATGGCTGGGGACAAGGACAAGGCGTCAGGTAGGGGGGAGGTGGCCATGGTCGGGGGACATGGCTAGACGTCACGGGGACGTGGCGAGAGGACACTGGTTAACACGGGGAGGAGACACGGGAGACATGCGGTAGGAGGACATTGTAAGAGACATGGACAAGGGTGTATGATGAACCTTTTGACGGTTTGTGGGTCACGGTAGCAATTACGAGGAGGAACCACGAGGGGCACGTGCGCCAGGTACCATGGCAGGGAAAGACAGGAGAACCATGACGAACATAAGGAAAGTGAGTGGGGAAAATGACTTGAGGCAGAGTGTTAAGACAAAAATGACGACTGGGAATATGACTGAGAGAACAGGAGAACACGACATAACACCAACATGAATATATAAAATCAATGTGCCTTTAACCTAGAGGGGGGGGGGGGAATCTGTGTGCCACATGCCGCCATAATACACAATTACATGGAGATCCGTGGCAGAGGCAGCAGCAGCAGCAGGAGTTGTCAAGCGCGGGAGGAACCAACCAACTGATGAGAGTGGAAGTCTCCAGCCAACTCGAAATGCTCGAGGGGTTGTGGCTAAGGGCCTGGGGAGGAGGAGGAGGAGGGCTAAAAAGCCCTTAGGGTGTCCCAGGACGGCGCTCAGGGCTTCAGGGAGAAGCAGAGTCCAAGAGAACCGAGACACACATTACTGGAACATCCTCTGCAATCATGTTACGGACGGCAGATGTCGCGAGTGTCTTACACTCTTCACTAAAATCATTCGGACGCTTACTTTCTTTGTCTATTTCGGCGTTCCAGGGACGACGCGGGACAATAAAGTATTTGGGACTATCCCAGACGGGGGACATTTGACTATAACCGTGTTATACAACATTTCAGACAGTAATCCAATACTCTGTCTCAAGCGTTAAGTGCGTTAAGTTGAGGGTCTTATATAATTAACGATAAGTTACAAGGACTTGCCCAAGTCCGTTCAGTCGGAGGTGACCTTAGCGCCCTGTTACGATAGCTCACTCCTGCCTCACTTGGCTCACTAGTGCTGAGCTAGCTCACTCCGAAGACCCTTATACCTACGTCTATATTTGTACTCCTCTTCTTGCGTCTTCTTTTACCCCCGCATCCTCTCTGTCGTGTGGCTCCCGCGTCAACTGTTGCCATTTCTCTCCTCTCAAGTTTCCAACCCGCACACAGTGGCAGTTGATGGCTCCCTTCCGCTCAAGTGACAACGGGACAACAATGAAGAATCCTCGAGCAATATTTTTCCGAGCATCGCTGCGCCCCGTCCCCCCCTTCCCCCAAGGAGGTGTGAGGAGAGACAATGACCGAAATGTTCTAAAGGGAAGGGGGAGGGGAGGAGGAATGATCCTGCAAGGATAATCCTGTTTTGCATTCCGGGGGAACTTCTTTCTTTCTTTCTTCTTCTTCTTCGCGATGAAGATGGATGGAGGCAGCCAGCGTCGAAGCCGCCCCCCCCAACCAGTGTCAGACCACACGCTACGCAGAACAGACACTGCAAGAAATTTAGTGGGTTTCGGACCACGCGCCGCCCTGGGGGTAGAGAGGGAGTGGGAAAAGGTACCGGCTGAAACTCTGCGAGAGAGAGAGGGGTCCGGTGGACCAAGCCGAAGGCTGGGTGGATGCGAGTGTGGACCAGACACTCTGGCAGACGTGGGAGGGGGAGTCCTCCACCCCACCAATTAGTGGCGGCTCGGTTACTACATCAACGGTAATGTGATATAATCAAAAGTCTCGGGGTTGAATGAGACGAGCTAACGACGTGCGGGCTAATAACAACGCTCTCCTGCTCATCACTACCAATTGCCGTTTTCCCGGCCAAGTACGCGTCACTAAGCCTGAAAAAGAAAAAAAGGAAAAAAAGGGGAGAAACGATAAGCAAACCAATATTCAAATCGGCAGCTTTCACACACACAAATGCCAGAGCCTATCATACGCTCAATAAAAAGCAATTTCCCTCATCTGCCCAATAAAACACCAGCGCCTATTACTGATACGGAACGACCATGGCCTTTCCCCCAGGAAGTGCTTCCCCCCCCCCCCTCCCCTCAGGTATTACGAGGACTGACCTCTGACCCTTTATAAAGAGCCCACGTGGGAGCCTCAAGCAAGTGAAGACTACGTTCGCTTGTCTCTGGGAAACATCTTGGGGGTAAGAAACAGGCGCCAGCCACTGTCGGAGCTGATCGACGTTAAGAACAAAGAATAATTTCGCAACAACTGCCGGCAAGAGAGAGAGAGAGAGAGAGAGAGAGAGAGAGAGAGAGGGAGAGAGAGAGAGAGAGAGAGAGAGAGAGAGAG
>JAYMFT010017918.1:0-16572 GCA_038088735.1 Panulirus argus
ATATATATATATATATATATATATATATATATATATATATATATATATATATATATATATATATATATTATACAGAATTACGTTCCGCTACTCTGAATTATATCTCAGGAGTAAGACGCTACGTTTTCCGACAAACTTGGTCACTTTTGATGAGCGCTTGAGAAATTTATGGCCGCTAATTGCCATCCGGTATTTTATGGATGGAGGCATAACCACAGGTAAAGGCGATTTACGAGGAAAGAGACCTATTGGCTGGAAACAGCCAGTTTGATCAGGGCGAATAGCAGACGAACAAGCGCGAGTCGAGCGGGTGTGTTGCACAAGTGCTCCATCAAGATGGTGTTTGAGTTCGCGCAGGGAAAGCAGGTGTTAGAATCGGCGCTGCGGGTAGATGTGAAGCAGGCTCGGTCAAGCAGGTACGTAGCGCCGTTGAAGCAGACTTTTTTGGCGCCTGATACAACGAAGCAGACTTTGAGTTAGCGGCAGAAGCAGCTAAACGGGTGCTTTCTTGAGCTGGGCCTGCCAAGCGGACGCTGAATGCCTAAAGTAGCGAATCAGGCCTTGAGCAATTACTTTCGGAGCGCCCACAGTCAAGCAGACCTTGAACAAATATAGTGAGTAATAGAAGGGGTAAATCTCGACGGTCGTCATTTTTCACTCAGCTGCGTTCCTTCTTTGCTTGATAATAACACGCTATAAATCACCAGTACTTGCACCACCCTCTGACGTCCGGTCTTCACGTTGGGAAATGCCACGATAGAGGGGCCGCAGAAGACGGAGCAATGAAGTAATCACTGAGGAAAACAAAACGAGAGACGCATCTCACCGCATTTGGCTACGTACAAATGATTTAATCGTAGACGCCGTAAGACAGCAATGTCCAATCGTCAGTCAGGGAGCAAATCAGCGCAGAAGTCATATTATTTTCGTCGTGTTTTTTTTAAGTGTATGAAATACTTTGGATGGTGAATTACTCGAGTGATCTACAGGCATAGGATTGGTAAGGTAAACCGGGACACACAGTTCCTATATTCGAGGCGTAGAAAAGAAAAGAAAAGAAAAGCTACGACAGTCTATGTGCGGCAAGGTCTGAGTATCTTAATTGTCTCGTGCTTTCTCAAGAAGCACACACAGGTACTACTTTAAAGTAAACATTTTGGTTCCTGGTGTGCACGCAAGCAGTCGAACGACGGAAAAGGTACGAGCGATCAATTAGGAAGCTAACACACACACACACACACAGAGGCGAGACCACTACTCCAGCTGCCTCAAGCACTCGGGGTCTGCCCCCAGGAACAGCATTATCAACCAACAGTATCCTCGTGGTGACTTTTACTGCAAGGTAAACTTTTTTTTTTCTCTTAAAAAAAGCTTATCTCCAGGTATACTGGAACTTCAGGCTATCTACTGATTCGGGAGCTACGTTGTAACTCCTTATATAGAGGCTTCAGGGTGGCGACTGGTACGGAAGCTTCGGGTTGGCTTCAGACGCAAGAGCTTCAGACTAGCTCCTGATTCAGAAGCTTCAGTCTAGCTTCCAGATTCGAGAAGTTTCAGGCTAGCTCTCCAGATACAAAAGCTTCAGGCTAGGTCCTCATACGGAAGCTTCAGGTTTGCTCCTCACGATGATTAAGAAATAGGTTGTCAGTTAGAAATACGCACGAGCATTTTTTCACTTGAGACGCAGATGCGTACGCGGGCAGAATAGGGACTCAAGCGAAGCATAAAACTGTTTGTTCATCGGAAGGTGACTTTTCACTCGCGGCGTTGCCACAAGCAGGCGGAGTCCGGTAACGCCATAATCATTCTTCAAACACACACACACACACACACACACACACACACACACACAAACACACACACACACACACACACACACAAGATATTAAGGTGGTAGAGTTACGACGCCGAGGACATGTTTATATCATTTCGATTCTGATTTGACCTCAGAAGTCAGCAAAGGAACTACTTCTACTACTACTACTACTACTAAGAGACCCCTCGAGGTCCACTCCTCCTTCGTGTTTAATGAGGTTAACGGCATAGTTAAGTAGGCAATACCCTGTGATCATAATCATAAGACGTACGGTCGTTTAGCACGTAAATCATAGCTAACTAAATGACATTATAAATCCACGGTACTACTAGAGGCTGCAGCGCTACTAAAGCTATGGGCTGGTGTGCTATCTCATTCCTGCGGATGGGTTTTGTGTGTGTGTGTGTGTGTGTGTTTACAGTTATTGACAGGCAAATGAAAAAGCTTTGATTCTTCATCTTATAAATGCAGCGTTGGCTTGATTTTCGTCTTGCAAACCCGACTGCATCTGCAAATAACGCTACCGATGCCCAGAGGAACTTAGCATGTTTTCATTGTCTGCAGAGCCATTCCACTTGGCATTTATAACAAAATACGAGCGAAGTATATTGTGACGGGAGAGTGTTACGTACGGGGGAAGAGAGACAAAAAAAAAAAAAAAGAAAAAGGTAGATGTAGGTACGAGGGCTTACACCAACCTCATTGTTTATAGAAGATAAACATGCACGTAAACTCATGAATAAGAAGACGGGCCTCACCTTAAGGTAGATACAAAGACCTGTACATTCTCTACACTTCTCGCGCCAATTTGCGGCCCCCATAGATTACCCAAGAATCACCTCACACAGCCGTCCCTCATGAACTTTATGTCCTAACACTGTCATTTATAGTCATAGGCTGAGAACTCCATCTAGTTAACCTAGTTAGTTCGGATTTTATTAGTCATAACGATCTTCCTGTGGTCCGAAGTCTGTCGTCTGCAGTCTGTGAATCATAAGGTGATTATAGGGCGTGATTCTCTCATTACAACAAGGACCGGCAGCGCAGGGCGAATAAACGGCGAATATTGTCGAAGGCGCGCTTCCTCAACTGTTGTGACCACCGGCGGATGTTTTCTTCCACGAAGGAAGAAAATGGGTTCTAGGGGTTGCGTCAGGAAAGCTTCATCTCTCTAATTTTCTTTCTTTCCCCAGCTAAATGTGCCTTGTCGCTAGTCTGTACCCGACAGGCTGCCTTAACTAAAGGTTCGAGGTAGATAGCGTCTTTAGATGATAACGTTGAGAAAATGATTCCATTTAAAATGATTCTCTTTCCTGAACAACTTGTCGGTAACGTGGGAACGCTTCAACCTACGGAAAACGGCGTGTATCACGCAGTCCGTCCCGCAAAGGAGGTTCTGCTGCAGTGTCTCAGGCTCACTCCTTCCTTCAGGGTCTGGTTCATACCGGCTTTGTGTGTGTGTGTTTGTGTGTGTGTGCGCGTATGGGTTCAGGTATGTGATGCTATCATTAAGGAGGTGCTCTCTTAATTATCATGTACCCCGGTAATTAGTTGTCCACTTGTCATACCGGCGCGTCGTTGTTTGAGAGCTTTTCGGAGGTTGATAGAGATAGATAGACAGATAGATAGATAGATAGATAGATAGATAGATGGTCTCTAGTAGTCAAAAGGATCTCTGCTATACACGTAGAATACATCGAGAGAAGAACATGTTGAACCTGTGCCCTCCGTAAAGGCACTCTGGAGTACATAACTTTATAGGCGAGCAACGAGTCGACGTCAAGTCTCGTTGCCATCCAAGATGATAACTGTGTTACTTCCTCCCGCTGATACACACGTTCGAAGCTTTTACTTTCTATTTTTTTTTATTTTTGGGGGGGTGGGATGGGATTCGAACCGACACAACTGCGGTTGTTGAACGAGAGAGCTCAAGCGTTCTGAGAGCGACGTGTGGCCCTTCTGTGAGACGCAGGACAAATCCACAAATGAAAGGCATCGAATTTGGGAAGAGGAAGGAATTTGGCTTCGGACGACGCAACTACGCTTCTTCGCCTCTGCCGTGTACGTACGAGTGCGTACGTACGTCTTGGTTTTTATATATAGATTCGTCCGTCTCGCACGGAAACTCTTGATTAAAGAGTAATGACCGTATGAAATAGGTTCCCCGAACTCTCTCTCTCTCTCTCTCTCTCTCTCTCTCTCTCTCTCTCTCTCTCTCTCTCTCTCTTAAAGGGATGATGATCATCAATATCCCATTAATAGTCTCCAGTCACACACAACTCCCCCCACCCCAATAGGCATTTCGACACACAAATCATCAGCTGAATGCAGGTAAATTAATGCAAGTTGAAACTCTCTCTCTCTCTCTCACTCTCTCTCTCTCTGAGGGGAAAAGGAGAAGAAAAAAAGAAAACATTAAATCCTTCGAGAGACACGGTAATGATAGCCTTGCAATAATTAGATGTTACCTTTGGATGCAAGAACTACCGACGTCATTATTTATGTACGGATGAAGTCGTGGGGGATTTCTCAGACACGCTGGGTCTAGATTGGCGCTGTGTGTGTGTGTGTGTGTGTGTGTGTATTGACCGTCACAGGCGGTTTATATATATATATATATATATATATATATATATATATATATATTACGTGATCCACTCCATTAGATTGGGAATGGTGATGATAGATTTATAGAGTAGTTTTTAGCAGAATTTTAAATCACAAAGAATGTTTTTACTGTGTCTTGCTCCACCGCTTCCCACACGAAGCCACTTCCCACTCGAAGGGTGACGAACTAAGCTGCTGCTCACACTAATTCGTGTATACCACACGAAGGACGACAGTTAAAAAGTACCCAGCTGTCCACACTAATACAACGCGAAACGTCGACATTTAAAAGGTAAACTGATGCTCACACTAATTCCTACGCCACAGGAAGGTTGGCAGCTGAAGTAAACTGTTGCTGACATTGATTCCCTTCTCACGCGAATGATGACAGCTGAGGTAAACTGATGCTGACACTAATTACTGTACCATACGTATGATGACAGCTGATGTAAACTGTTGCTGACGCTAATTCCTATAATACTCAAAAGTTGACAGTAAAAGTAAAGTTGGGATACCAAGGTAGTTTACACATCCCTATTCGGGAAGTTTAACTGTTGGATTCCTGAACCCCGCACATTTCTTACTTGATTTAGATACGTAAAAAGGCAGTCATCAGCTTAGAGCAACATCTTAATGTACGTCATAGGGTTTTGTGGAGGTGAATATCACATTAATTTTATTTAGCTTCCCCAACAGGATTGGTATTTGCCTTCACACACACACACACACACACACACGATGGTCAATTTAGATTATAAAGATAGAAATGATACTACTACTACTATTACCACTGATAATGATAATAATAATGATAATAATAATAATAATAATGACAGTAATAATAATAATGACAATAATAATAAGAATAACTAGTAATGATAGTGATGATTATTATAATAATGATAATTATAATAATAACAGTAAAGATAAAGATAATGATAATAATTATGCTTTTGATAATAATAATAATGATAGTAATGGTAGTATCTCACAAAAAAGTCGTTTTAACTCAATGGAAGTCATCTCAGGTCACTTAAATGCAAGGTGATTACACGGTATAAGAAATAGTGCCTTCATTATCGCCTTAATTATAGTAAAAGAGAGAGGTTCCTCCTCGCCAAAGCCAAGCCCTTAGACAAAAGGTTATCCGGAGATGATTGGCTCATGTTTCGCAAGGCGCGTCTGAATGTGTTTATAGAATACCACTCTGCATTTGTTTCTGTAGTTTCCGATACCTCATATTCTGCTCGGTGAGTGTGTGTGTATGTATATATCTGCATATGGTGTGTGTGTGTGTGAGTGTGTGTGTGTGAGAATGCATGTATACCTTCACAGGAAATGGTAGTCAACAGAAAGAAATCTTTTTCAACTGGCTTCCTGTGATCCGGGCCTTGGAACGAACAGAATTAACCAAACCCTTCCTAAGAAATATTCTCTTTCTGACCTCCAGTACTGAATTAGCTTTGACTCTTCAATCAAGACGTGTAAAAAGTACTTTTAGAATTCGTACCTAATGAAGCCCAGCTTGAGGGTATTAGCTCCGCACACGTTGATAGGGCCCTCACATAGATTTAAGGTACCGTCTCTCACTTCAGCGAGGTAAAAATGCATTTTGCATTCTAAAAACCAGACTGATTTCTCGTCCATTCTCTCTCTGGCGTTCTTGATAGCGGAAGATGTCGACTGCCTTCGGGAACCATCAGGTTTAAATAGGTCGTAAGTTAGCCAGACGGTTATATTACATCTCGTGCATAAGAGATGTAACTATAGATTCAGATACAGACTTAGATTAGATATGACCTCTTCATGCATAGGGCATATAGCAATATAGATCTAGATTTTCGGCGTAGATTAGGTATCATCGCCTCTAATTGTGACTCTGCTGGCAACCAGGGATTATAAAACCCTAATTACGTCACTTCGGTACAGCTCGCCTGATTCATTTCAGTGGGGAAGAATTAGCAGATGCTTAGTTAAGTTTTATCTTTTTTCTTATTTTTTTACTGATATCAATAGGAGGCTCTCCGGGCTGTGATTTGAATTTGTGATATGAATTGATGGCAACTTATTACTGGTGTTGCTGTCAGTCTGTCTGTCTGTCTGTCCGTCTGTCTGTCTGTCTGTCTGTCTGTCTGTCTATCTGTCTGTCTCTCTAGCTATCTATCTATCTATCTATCTATCTATCTATCTCTCTGGGTACCGGGAGAGTTAGCGTTGGCTCCTGTATTGAGCCAGCACTTCAGTGGCTGTCAGTCTTCACTTCTTTTTTTTTTTAGGGCCCCAGGCAGCTAGCTTTTCTTTTTTTTTTTCTGTCTCACCCACACGTGGGATGCTGGATCTCAGTCCGTCCGTCCGTCCGTCCGTCCGTCCACGAACATCCATCCGGTCTGCCCGCGTCTCGCCGCACGACGCTTGACAACGAGCGTGACTCAAACGAGACACGTTCTTCGTAACCCTCTGCGTTAGCAGTCCGCTCGCTCGGACGTTGCGTGGAAATGTTGACAGTTGCGAGAGGAATACGTGCGTGGTTTACGTCGGATTATGTAAACTTACCAGAGAAACTTGGACTCGAACCGAAGTCCTGACTACACGCACTAGTATTCTCCTTGGAACACATTTCCTTATAGTTCGGATTATTTTTTCTTTTTTTAATAATACGGCCTGAAAACTCTTATATAAAAAAAAAATTGAATTCATGGGTGGGTAGAAAATTGATATATAAGGAAATGGTAGATTAGAAGCGCACAGGTAGAATTTCGGAGGAAAAAATCGTAAGGCACGCCTGGATCTGAATTGTACGGAACCATCTGCTTCGAAAGAGTTGAGACATTGGGTTCGGAACAGCTTCGACCACCGATTCATCAAGGCTCAAGGCTTGTCTCCTGACGTGAGTAGTATACCTACTAGCTACACACTGAGCTATAGCTCGAGCATTCACTCACGTTTGAGATGTTATTCCTTTACGCGGAAGACCGAAAAGGATTTTTTTTTGGAGTGTGTTGAAACGGACGATCGAAAAAAAAAGAGGAATTTACAGGAACTATGCCATGCTGAGTTGAAAGATTATACGTTTTGTTGAAACAGATTGGGAATAGTACCGAAGTATGAAAAGATTTCGGTGTAAATTGGAGCATAATCCATCCGAAATAACGAAACCATTAACGATATTTAACTATCATCATGAAAGTAATTGATATGAAACGGAGATGACGCAGCTACAGTCTTCCACTCGGCTCGTACGTCGAGACAATAACTGGCCGTAGCGTCAAACTCTACCGGACCGCTCCGACCAACCAACCAACCAACCAACCCTCCTCTGGTTGCTTTGCCTTTGCAGTTCGAGGTGGAGGCCCGTCCTGAGATAAGCTTATCATCGGACCAGTCCAACTCTTTCGTGCGAGTGGATCGTCGGAAAATAGCACCGTTGCCCGAGGAGAGGAACGCGCATCGTTGTGGTAGGAACCCGTCGACGGTGCTTCGGGATGACGTGTGTTAATGAATACTCTCTCGTTGCGTTTCCGGGTGACGAACGTTACGTCTTGACCGTATGAACGACACAGTACGAATCTCGAATTCGTGGACCCACACCCCCCTGACACGGGGTTTGGCGCACGGCCAGGGAGTAGAGGATTTTCTTAAGGTAATTGTATCATTGGACACAGTCGTAGTTAGTCAGGGTACGAGGATTTTCACGCGACGAGAATGTATTGCACAAACTCTCTTGGTTTATAAAGGGCTGGGACGAATGGGGCAATTAGAAATTTCCTTGGTATTTATATATTGGAGGAAATGGATTAGGTTTTTCGTTGGTGTGTGTGTGTGTGTGTGTGTGTGTACTTGTATTCTTCTTGTTAGTGCCGTAATCACACGTGGTTTGACTCCAAGCCAGATCAGTAACCCTCTAGACCTGTAAAGCTAACACACACACACACACACACACACACACACAAACGTCACTGCCGACGATCCTTCACTGTCGCCCGCCAGTGCCGCCAATGCCCCTTCAGTGAAATCCCCGATTTCTCACTGTCAGCCTATCGAGTGTTGCCTCATTCATCTGCATCCTGGCAACATATCATTACACAGCAACGCATTTGGCAGTCTCAATGGCGATTATATGCTTTGATCAGAAAGGGGAAAAACAACAATTTAGACTAGTTTTTCCACGAGGAAATAGTCAGCATTGAAAGTGAATTATGAGAAAATATTAGAAAAAAATGAAGGCTCAGATATAGATAGACATAAAAGTTAGGAATATAGAATGAATAACGGCCATGATTTAGACCCGAAGGGCTTTTTTTGCGTATATTACTGATATAGCGAAGCAGAACAGTGGTTGCCTTGGATGAACGTGCCGAAAGAATTGCAACAGCTTATGATCTCCAACGATGGATGCGAAACAGACCTCGTTAATTCACCTTTCACTCCTGTTTTACAGTCGTAATTCAGTAGTCCGCCGTCACCGATCCTACAGAAATGACTCAAACCTTTCCACAGGGGACGAGGGGAAAAAAGAAAAGAAATCTTAGACTGGAAATATTATATAATTGCCAAATTGATATCATATCTGGGGATGTCATTCACATGAGTCGTAAATTTGAGCTATGAATGAAACGAGTGATAACGTGAAAAAAATTTATGTAGTTTTTATTCATTGATGAAGTACCAGGGGAATGATAAAATTTTATATATATATATATATATATATATATATATTCCCTGGGGTTTGGAGGGAAAAAAAACACCCAAGGTTAAGTCATAGAGGGTGATTGATGACTTGGAGAGACGAGGGGGGCGGGGAGAGTTGAAAATTATCCCCTTCTGTATTACAACTTTCTAAACAGAGATACAGAGGAAGCCAAACGAGGTTACTTCCTCACAGACTCAAGTGAGGTGAGCAGGTATGAATGTACACGCACACGCACGCACAAACACACACACACACACACATACACAAGTTTGAATGACAAATGAGGAAAGACCAGTTTTGTCTGGAACTAGGAATTTTGCCTCAGTTCGCGAGATCAGAGTCAGACGGCGGCAGAGCGTTACTAGTGGCAGCGGAAGGTTACACAGCGAAGAGGAGGTAACAGGGAATAGCAGTAACGCTGGATAGAATGTTACAAACGTGTCCCTCATAAACATCCGCCAGAGTCAGAACTCGGTATGTATTGTAACACCTGTGGATATATATATATATATATATATATATATATATATATATATATATATATATATATACGAGAAACATGGAAAATAGCCTGCAGCAAAGATTATGCAGTAAGATCTCATTAGATTTTTGCAAAGTACCCCCACATCATTTTCTTCAGGACCTCGTCAGATGCGAGGCCGAAGAAGAAAACGAAGCGCAAAAGACAAAGACTACTGCCCTGTTGGAGAAAAGTCACACCTCCAGAGAATTCGATTACCTTTGCTTGTATATTCTGATGATGCCTGTGTTCGTATGTCTGCCTCGTAAACCGATTCTGGAGCTTTGGCTTCGTACGAGCGGTTGTGCAGTGAGATTAGGCTCGAACGGTTTGGGGTCTGTTGATATATTCTCTCTTGTAAATGTCATGATTTGGTGTTAATCATCCGCTGTGCTCGGTGGCGAATGATTATCAATTTTTTCTTTTGCAGATTTTTCGATTTTTCATTTGTCTTCTTTTTCGAATCAGTTTAGCATCCTGCTACCGATTGATCTCGTTTTTGATGATCATATTTAATGGTTTGATATAGCCGTATTTGTCCTAAGCTTTCCCTCGTATTATATATATATATACATGCTGGCCATCCCGTCAAGATCAACAGTGGTTTTATCTTTCTCCGACTTGTCAGCGCACTTATTATCGGTAATAAATAAAACGATGAAAAAATATAAAAAAAAAACACCCGGCATAAGTCTTTAGGCTTTATCATTTCTTGGTTATTACTGTGATCGCCTTGGAAGCCAGCCAGCCAGCCAGCGTCCACGCACGGCCTTTTTGGCAAATGAATTGTTCATGCCGCAGTAGTTCCCCGCTTTTTCGTCAGCGATGAGGGATGGAAAGATAAAAGAATTGAAAAAAAAAAGAAAAGAGTTATATATTGACCGAAATCGAACAAAGTCGTCAGCAATATATGTCTTTGACAAGCTGAGCTATTTTTTTATTTCTTTTTTATTTGTCTTTTATGAAGACCTGAATTCAGATACGTTAGCGTTGGGGATGTGATGTATTGAAATGCATTTCCTTCAGATTTATTACTGTGAAATTCTCTCTCTCTCTCTCTCTCTCTCTCTCTCTCTCTCTCTCTCTCTCTCTCTCTTTGTTTTTTCCTTTGTCTTTGATGTTTTTTTCCCCCCTCAATAAAGTCTGCCTGCTGTTCCTCCTGCCGCCACACCGGAATACTCTCTCCGCTACGCTCGGACTTTTCCTTTGCCAAGTTTCGCGACAGCAGATTGCACTCCCCCTAAGGCCCAGGTTGTCGATTCGAGTCCGTAGGCAGGCGAAGGGCAATCGGCTTCTGAGTATACATCAGGTCGTAATGGTAAATGCCGTGCGCGTAACACACCCACCCTCCCTCCCTCCATCAGGAAGAGGGAAATCGCGTCTTGTTAGCAGTACTTTATGTTCGAGACGACAGAGGCAAAAAAAGAAAAGAAAGAGGGCTCTGATAATACGCCATCTTGCAGAGCGTCGACATTTATACCGGTCCCACATACGGGTGAAAACATCCTGGTTTCAAATGAAGCGTTAGAGTGTTATTGCAGTGATGAGCGAGAATACAGTCGGAGCTTCGAGACGATGATGGACCGTCCTGTTAAGTTTAGGGTTGTGTGTGTGTGTGTGTGTGTGTGTGTGGAGGTTCTTCGCTTGAAAATGTGTTTGGTATGGGTATCTGGTACTACACACATACACACACACACACACACACACACGGAGGGACATCCAATAAAGGCAATCCTGTGAACAGAGTGTGAGTAAAATTGTCTTAAAGAGTTTTGAACTGTTTCATTCATCTCGAATTCCGCGAGGATAATTCTGAAGTCAGAATATAGATTTTGTGCTTCGGAAAGTCTACGGTTAAAGTTCATGATCTGGACTATTATAATTTTAGTGCAAGTATTGGAGACCCATGATTGGGCCTAGATTTAGAATCGTATTTCCTCACATTCGGACGAAGATGTTTATTCAGGCGATTTGAGAATATGCAAATGTCGGCGGCAGTAGTAACTGAATGTGACTGCGTCATGTACTAAAATTAGCTACTCCCTGGTGGAAGTGGGTCTGCACTTGGGGCATTTCCTGCACAGACTTCTTTCTTCTTCTTTCTCTGTGCATCATCGCCACGCTGGTTGGAAACCGGCTTGGACCTCGGAAGTTAGACATCGCAACGTTCTTGAAATTTATTGAAATTCCTCAATAAAGAAAAGATACCCACTATGATGATGAAGAATCTCCTCTTCCAACAGCCACTGTGGCAGAACCAGTGAGTTAGATAGGTCTCCTGTGAGAATTATTAGCATTTGATATCAACCAATCGGTTGCATATTCTTTCTTCTTTTTTTTTTTCCCCTCGTGATTCCAAGAGATATAATGACAGCTCAGGAGCTGAGGCCGGGCTCAGCTTTTTTACGCTGTCGACCCACAGGTGCAGCAAAAGTTCGAAGCCAAGCCTTACTTAAGTTTCAAAGCCTTGATCAAGTTCAGAAACCAGATTTCTAACCCTTCTATGATTTTAGTTCTGGAAATTGTATTACGTAAGTACCGACATTACAATATTTTTAGATACGTATCGGTCTCTTTCTGTCTTATCTGTGTGAGAGACGTCATTTGTTATAGCAGCAAAAGGTTTCCATTAAAGTCTTCGTATTTCTCTTCCTATCTCCCCATAGCAATACCCTTCTCTGGTGTGTATACTCGTTCACTTAAACATTCCCTATTACATTCTGTTTCCCTACTCATTCGTGTGTATTAAACAGTCGTTTAACATAAGAATAAGCCACTTTCACAAATTGAGACTCCTCATCCATTTTCTTCAAATGTCCATGGCCAGTCAACGTACGTTCCATATTCTTTACCCCGTCAACAGCTTCATTCGCTGCTGTTCCATACTCCTACCCTCAACTTTTCTCCTTCCTCATTTTATGTGGTCGGCAGACACCACATCTACCACTTGGGTAATCCATCTCACCTGCCTGGTCTTAACTGGCTACACCTTCCAGTAGATCTCGCCAAACTTGGTGGTTTAAGAGTTTTTTTTTTTTTTTTCCTATTCTCCTGCACTTGGAGTAAAACTAGACCATCTACATACCTGTTGAATTTCTCCGCGTGATGTATCAGCACCGACTTCATGACCCTGTCTTTAATGTACAGAAACCCGGGTTATATATATATATTTTTTTTTTGTTTCCTATTTACTAGTGTATAATTTCCTCAAGCTTTCTTCTCCAGGCAGTGTTACTTTGATAATGCTTGCACTTCTTCCCTTTATCTATCTATCTATCTTTCTGTCTATCTTTTCTTGCACAACTTTTCATAATATTTCGCCTTTGTCTACTTCTTTCCTTCGGCTATGATCACAGTGCTATCTATAAATACCAACCAGCCTCTCTGGTAACTTCGGGATCCTTCCATTAAATCATATATCTTCTTAATTTGTTCTTGAATTCTTTTCTTTGCTTTTTTCTCGTACGAGCCTTATCCATACTTAGAATGATCAATCAAAGTTAGAGAACACACACCTTCCTCATCTCAGTCCAATCTTATTTCGAAGCTTGTAAATTGAACGGATGCTGGCTGCTTCAGACCCTGAGAGTTCTTTTGGTTATAAAAACCATTTTGCACTCTCCTCTTGAAGTTAGCCTTTACCTCTCAGGTAATTCCCTTAACATATTGTGCAAAGATAGTCCACAATCTACCCTCTCTCGTGCTCAGTCAGTAAATGCTAAGTGTATCTTTTTCTCTCAGCCAAATGGTCTTCAAGCGAACCCTTGTCTTGTAAATAGCTTCATCCTTACAAAGACTCCTCACTTGTTTATCTCCCAATTCATCATATGCGACCTTTTATTTTTTTTTTCCCCTATCCTTGCTGTTCTGCGCATTGCTGACCAGCTAATTCCCCAGTCAGTATTTAGTATAATGGCTTGACAAATCCATTCAATTCGGCTTTTGGTCACGCCACCGTATTTTCATATTTGATTCATTATGGAAGCATCTGTCTACCTCCTCTGCCCGACCACATTGAAAGTGATATTTGCTCATTATTGCATGTATTTAGGGAGCTTAATCGTGGTTGTAATACGTCCTCATATATCAAGCAGCTAATGTATGTACGATATATAAATATACGTTGATACCAACTTCCACTGTAACGGGATTTTGTTCACAGCGGGTTTCTCTTAGTCTCATTCCATCACTGGTATGAATGATGAGTTTCTTGTGAATAAATTGCACGGCGCCAGAGTCTCTCTCTGTGTGTAAGTTTTGGTGAACGAACATGAACGCGTGTTCGCCCAAGACAAGTTGTCATATTAGTGTATTTACGAGGGAGTCCCGGAGTCTCTTTGACGAAATTTATTGCCCACTTTCCTTATCACTGTCTTTGTCTTCTTTTGTTTAGGGTAATGTTCGTATTTTTTTTTTTGTGTGTGTGTGTGTGTGTGTGTTTATCTCTTGCAAGGCCGAGGCACCTCCTCATAATTTTCCTTCTTGACAATGAACTGGTTCTATAACATCCATGGATGTCATCCAGGTGGATGTGAATCAGTCACCACCTCACATATGCTTCTGTACACTCGAGATAAGAACTCTCTAACGCTCCGACTAGTTAGCCAGCCACTCTGTCTTTCTAGGTGCGATCGTCTGGGACCTTATAAACGCATCACCCTTTAAAAGGAAGAAACTAGTTCCCTTAAGCAGGTGTTGAACACACCACGGATTCTCAAACCCTTTTTGTAGTTTTTACTTTGATTTTGGGAATAGCTGCTGCATCTGCCGTCTCGCAGTGCCGACACCTACCTACCGCTCAACGAGTACAAAACGTTCGCCACGTATGTTCTCCTGGGCTATAAATCCATCCTCAGGGAACCCAAACTCGAGTTGATAGAGCAAGATGAACGAGTTGCAGGAAGAGCAAGCAATTACCTCGAGAGAATCGGAGGCTCTCTTTCTCGGCCTGCTGGACCGCTCACAGAGAAAAGACTTCTCGAGAGTATAATTGGGAATGCTCGCCTCCCTCGCATCGCCCACCCCGGCTACAACACGGGGGGGCAGATTACAGGGTCTTTTCTTCCAACCGGTGGCGTGCTCCGTGTAGGGAATTGACGTAGAATGCGTGCGTTCCTCGTCGGCGGCTTAAGCGGATTTCTATTTCGGCTGCCGACTGGATCGTTATCCTCCTTGGCGTGGGTATTATCCCACGACGAAGGAGGTGTGTGTGTGTGTGTGTGTGTGATCACTATTTCTGTATCTTGGGCGATTATTGTTTGCCTGTTGTATGGAGAGAGTCTTACACTAGTGTTTTACCCCCGTATCCTAACCCTGTGTCCTTATTTATGTGTACCCCATGTCTACTCCTGTG
Organism: Panulirus argus; assembly: GCA_038088735.1. NCBI lineage: Eukaryota > Metazoa > Arthropoda > Malacostraca > Decapoda > Palinuridae > Panulirus > Panulirus argus. The sequence goes on from JAYMFT010017918.1 coordinate 14,987, forward strand.
TTTACACACACACACACACACACACACACACACACACACACACACACACACACATACACAAGCCGAAGCCAGGTGCCAATATATCGACCAGCCTCGAAATGAGGATGAACACCTGGGTTGGATGTTATTTAGGCCCACTGCCACGCCCATGATTCGAGACCACGTTGGCATAACCCAGTTGGGCCCGTGTTGACTAATTTTTTTTTTTTTTTGGTATGTTTTACATGCCGGGGTTTAGGACAGCTAGATCTAGGTGGGATCCAGTCATGCTATGACACAGGCTTGTGACAAGGCACACCTAGCAAGGAAACATAATGGAGAGATGAAGCTTTTGCTGACGCTAAAAGCGAGAGGTGGTGGCATCTCGCAACCCCTAGAACCCATTTTCTTCCTTTCGTGGAAGAAAACATCCGCCGGTGTCACAACAGTTGAGGAAGCGCGCCTTCGACAATATTCGCCGTTTATTCGCCCTGCGCTGCCGGTCCTTGTTGTAATGAGAGAATCACGCCCTATAATCACCGTATGATTCACAGGCTGGAAACGACAGACTTTTGGACCACGGGAAGATCGTTATGACTAATAAAATCCGAACTAACTAGGTTAACTAGATGGAGTTCTCAGCCTAAGGCTGTGAATAATGGTGCTAGGACATAAAGTACATGAGGGATGGCAATGTGAGGTGATTCTTGGGTAATCTATGGCGCCATAAATTGGTATAAGAAGTCTAGCGGAATGTACAGGGCTTTGTATTTCAGAGACGCGGACCCTACCTTCTGCCCTTGAGTTTAGACGTCTGTTTGTCCGTTTCGAATCACCACGGTCGATGGTGAGCTCTCGTAAGAGCCACCGTGAAAATATATTGCTCTCATATATTGTCACAAATGGCGAGTGGAATGGCTTCATGGACAGTTGAAATATGAGAGTTCTTGTGTAAGTTAAAGTAGGCATTACTTGCAGATGTAATTAAGTTCGAAACGAATCTAGTTAACGTTGCGTTAAGATTAAGAACGGAGTTTTTTCTAATTCGCATGTCAAGAACTGCACCTAAAACCATCAAGACTAAAAAGAAATGTATATGGCATGGCACCCTACACGGCTTTTTAAGAAGGCTTCCCGAATCCGGTAGTACAGAAGTGTTAGGTTATCACTTAATCGTCTATGGTTTACGACCTCGACGACTTTAGCCTCCCATAATTATTGCCACAAGGCCTTGCCTTACCGCGACTATTCCATTATCCTCATTAAACAAGAACCCAAGAGTGGACCTCGGGGCGGCCCTTCCAGTTGGTCCTTATACCAACTTTGCTGCTAGCTATGGTAGTTGAAGATCGACACTGGAAAAAAAAAGAAGAAAAAGGGCAAAGTAGGTTCAGCCTACCTCATCGTTAGGTAATTGCGTGTAGTGAAGAGACAGGTAAGGAAATAAGATATGTAGCACTTTGTTTAAGGCTGGTGAACTAAGGTGCATATTTAGGACTTTTATATTGAGGATAATTTTGTGATATATACTATATATATATATATATATATATATATATATATATATATATATATATATATATATATATTTTTTATATATATATATA
>JAYMFT010017929.1:0-16570 GCA_038088735.1 Panulirus argus
TTATTATTATTATTACTACTACCATTATTATTATTATTATTATCATTATTATTATTATCATCATTGTTAACATTATCATTATTACTATTATTATCTTTCTTTACCTCAACCTTGAAACATCGTGTTGTTACCCCGTGTGTGTGTGTGTGTGTGTGTGTGTGTGTGTGTGTTCTTGTCGGCACGATAATCTACGAACATTACATGGCCAGAACTTCCTATTCACACCAGTGGTAACCCCCTGTGGTGGTGACCAGCTGATTAACCTTGGGGGGACGTGCTTGCAGATCTCTCTACTAATTAAGGAAAAATCGTTCATTTGTTTGTCATTGCTGTAAGTCAGGGGTGCTCTGTGATGGGAAGTGAAGATTTATTACATATATATATATATATCGTAGGGAAAGACAAATATCATTTATATATATTTTGGAAATTAATGAACTCATTGGCTTTTTTCCTTATATATGCCTATTGTTGTTGCTATTATTATTATCATTATTATTATTATTATTATTATTATTATTATTATTATTATTATTATTATTATCATTACTATTATTATCTTATTATTTTCATTATTATTATTATTATTATTATTATCATCATTATCATTATCATTATTATTATTATTTTCTATTATCATCATTATTATTAGTATTAGTAGTAGTAGGAGTAGTTGTAGTAGTATTAGTAGCAGAAGTAGTAGTAGAAGTAGTAGTAGTAATAAAAGTAGTAATAATAGTAGAGGTAGCATTCGTATCATCAATATAATTTTCATTAATTTTATTACTAGTTATCATAATCATATCACTTTTCATGAGTCAAATAACTCTGGAGTCTCTCTCTCTCTCTCTCTCTCTCTCTCTCTCTCTCTCTCTCTCTCTCTCTCTCTCAGCTCAAAGTGGTAGCAAAAGGAACGATGACTGTGGAGGATGCCTTATCTCGGGTACCAAAGAGAACGGTATTGGCCTCCTTCCAAAACATTTTCTTAAATTCCATGAAGTTTGCTGATACTCGCTCATCCCAACTCTCCTTTGCCCTCTTTTTCAACCCCTGCACCTTCCTCCTGACTTACTGCCGCTTTCCCTTGTACATCTCCCAATCGCTGGCACCCTTTCCCTGCAAGTACTTGCCCATACATCTCTCTCTTCTCTTTCACAAGCAATTTACTTTCGTCATCCCATCATTCACTAACCTTTCTCATCTACTCACCTCTCACCTCCCGCACGCCATGCACTTCTCTAGCACAATGTTCGCACTGCTTCACTTCCTTACCCATTCGCTAGTTTCATTTACTCGCATCTTTTGTAAGCAAGATTGTCCAACATACCAATGCTTTATGTTCTCTATTAGAGATGTGAACTTTCCGACGGATGTTTGCAGGTTCTGTATGATAAGGTTCCAGCAGGTGGAAGGACCACAGTCATACGAACGGAACAGTTTTCATGGTCTTATAATAAATAATGAATCATACGCATCATATTACTGAGTTACGAAAAAATACTTAACGTTATCAGCAATAAATGTTATATGATCTGGAATACGAAAGAAAATGGCATTAAAAGAAATTATTAATCATCATTGATCGTAATTGCCAACCAATAAGCTTTACTTCAATGACGGTTTCTCAGCCTAAAAAGAAGGAACAAAAAATAAGTATTCCCATTATTCATTGTGTTTTACATGACTTACATCATGTTTTACATCTAATCAAGATCGGTTCAATCATCACTATTTCTCCTAGCGTGGCTTAGCGTCGTCTCCTTTTAGTGCGAACGCTCTGTGTGAATGCGTAGGTGAAGCAGGTTATAATACAGGAGGGTGACGATAGAGACGCTCTACTGGAGCGCCAGTCTCGTCAGGTGGGTGTTGGGTGTCGAGCTGAGGAATGCTGAGGAGGTGTGTGTGTGGAGCGGGGGAGGGCAAGTCAGTGTCATCCCTCTTGATGCTGGCACATACTCCACGCCCTCTCTGCCTCTCCCACTCTAACCCCTTTCCCCCCCACGGGTGCGGCGGGATGGCCCTTGAGTGCGACGGTATGATCCTTAGGTATGATGACGGCCCAGCCTTTGACCTAGCCCACTGAGAGTCAAGTCACAGGGCCACGCCATCATACCCAAGGGTCGTACCGTCGGACTCGAGGGTCGTGCTGTCGTGTTCCTTGGTCGTACCGTCGTGCTCAAGGGCCATACCATAATGCTCAAGGTTCGTACCGTTGTGCTCAAGGGTCATTCCGAAGTGCACTGTCGTGCTTAAGGGTGATACCGTCGCGTTCAAGGGTGGCAGGGTCGTCCCCCTGGAGTTAATCACGGCATGCCGGCCGCTCAGCCTAAACCACAGGGCATTTAATTCTGGTCTGATCCCGGGAGATTACCGCGCAACAAGCCTGTACCATACCTCAGTCCCGCCCTGAGGCTTGATATACGGTGCAGCTAACGCCCCTTGAAAGCAATAACGTTAATGAACAAGTCACCATTTGTCGAATGATTAACTGACGCAAATATTTAATTTTCCTCTAATCCAGGCAGATCATATGCTTACACCGTTACATACCAAGAGAATGTTATCTAATGAATGTATTTGTGCATCCAATGTCACACACGAAGTCGAATAACATTTCCATATGTGTCCGTGTGAATGCACTTCCCCGTGTCCCCGAAATAATAGCACGCCTGCCTTTCTCAGGGCTCTAGGTGTTGTTCAGCAAAGCGCTACTAAATACGGAACCTTTCCCATCATTGTAGCACCCACTTAAGTTCTCTACCAGGAATCTTGGTGCTTACGTACCTCGATAAACACATCAAGTGTGGCTCCTTCGTACACACACACACACACACACACACACACACACATATATATATATATATATATATATATATATATATATATATATATATATATACACATATGCTCCCCTAAAACACTGCACTTACCCCAATAACATACTTGCCTATGTCCTCAAAATCTCACAAATCAGTACACCTTAAACGACATTCGTAGCTACTCAGTGCATCCATAAACTGCCAAACTAAATTCTCCTAAAATCTCCGTGTGTTAGATTCTGTAGCATGTATGAAAAAACCATCATCGTAGACTTGTGTCAGCCAAAGGCAACCCTGTAAGACAGTAAAAACACACTGGTACTGACAGGATCTGCCCCTGAGCACTAACCACCTCCCACACGAGTTGATTTCCAGCAACGACGTATATGACGACACGACTTTCAGTTTAATAATCTTACGAGTAATGACGAGCATGAACCAGCTCAGAGAAGTATGAAATAATTATGAAAAACATCAGTGTGAACTGGAATCACTGCCAGGCCAACAACTCTCAACTACACCAACCTGTGATCTACTACCATCCATAAACAACCAAACGCTCACACGCATCCTAATTACATGATGGTCAATTACTCCAACGGCTAAAGCTCTTCCAAGAGGACGTCTGCCAACGATCTAACAACCTGACACTTAACGATAACGACCCAACGACCTTGGGTATATAACTAATATAACGGGTCGTTTGGCCGGGCGTGTCCAATTGTCCAGTGCTGGAGGAATTAGAGCCCCTGCTCTTCCGTTGTTCCAGCGAGGACGCTGCGCGCCTCTGGAAGGCCGCCATTCCATCTTCCAAATCTAATTTACGAATCCCGTTTCTTCAGAATTTGTTCCCAGAAATCAACAATAATCTTCAGACTTTCGCCGGATTTATTCTATCCCTTCACTTGTATCCTCTTCTACTTTTTTTCCTTTTGCGTTCATATATCATTCCTGTCTCATCTTGGTTGCCTAACTTCTTCAAAATTTCGTATAAAATCAATAACAAGTGTCACGTAACTTTTATCTATTTTTTTTATATATATATATATTTTTTTTTTGGATGAAATAGCTTTTTTTTCCCCCATTTACCTGGGCAAGTGTCGGACACGGCCAACATTCAGCTTTATTTCCAACTTTCATCACGATATGACCCAGTCATAGTGTTCGCCTGGATGTCATCCGTGATTGTTTCATATCAGCAAAGGAAAAGTTGCTGTCTTGCCTCACTATGACCTCAGATGATATACAGAACCTGGCTGTGAACTTTATCACTCTATGTGCAATGACCAGCCGTACGTACTGTATGTGGCTTCGCTGAAAGGCAAGCTGTACCGCGTATAGCTCCTCTGAATGAACAGCTTTAACTCCGGCCTCGCTGACCACGAACTTTCCAGGTTCCGGATATGCGAGTGTGTTACCGCACCTTACTCGGTTCATATTTCAGTTCATTACTCGCTCAACCATCATTCGTCCAACAGCACGTCACTCATCCGAAACCTTCGTCATCACGAAAGCCGACCCCGAACTCAAACTATACGTATAATGTGTTATACATAGCCATACCTGAAGGTGATTTTGATAGCTCTACTGTCCCTCTTTTCTCCACAGGAAAGTTGATGCGTAGTTCGATGTTATTAGCAAGAGGGACTCCTACAGGCTTAATGTTCAAGACGAGCTACATCACTCGATAGAAAGGGAATCAACAGAATCATCGCATCTTCACCCCAATGTCCAACTTACCAGCAAATTATGTGATTGTTACGTAACCAGCATTTAAATGATAAGCCACAAACAACCCTTACCTGAAAACTTTCCTTAATACCTTGAGCACGACGGTAGGACCCTCGAGCACGCGCTCAAGGCTTGCACGTTCTTGCTCAAAGCTTGTACCATCGTACTCAAAGTTTGTATTCTCGCGCTCAAGGCTTGTATAGTCGTGCTTAAGCCTAGTAACGCCATGCTCAAGGCTTGTACCGTCGTAATCAAGGCTTACATCGTCGTGTTAAAGGCTTCGTGCTCAAGAATTATACCGTCGTGCTCAGTGTTTGTGCCGTTGTGCTCAAGGTTCTTACGGCAGTGCTCATGACTCGTACCATCGTGCTCAAGGCTTGTACCGTAGTGCTTAAAGGGTTAAGATCTGTGTGCGGTCTATTTCCTGGTCAGTGGGCAACGTGTATGATTGGGTGGCAGTTATGATTGGGTGGCAGTTATCAGCGACAGTCGAAAGTTATTTCTGAGGGAAGTTATATCCGAGATCTGGCGGCCGTAGGTCCCCGATGATTAAGGTGTACACTGCCAATAGTGATCCAATAATTTGCTTCGCCTCTCGCCTACCCGCGCGCCATTCCTCGTGTAGGTTCCTCCATTCTGAAAACTTAGGCTGGACTGCCACTACACCTGACTGTTGACCCCTGTGAAGTACGGCACGACCCTTAGGGATGATGGCCTAGCCTCTGGACCTGACTCTTAATTGGGGTCAGGGTTACGCTATCATTCCCAGGGATCGCACCGTCGTGCTCGAGGAGGTCGTAAATTCGTGCTCAAGGATCCTGCCGTCGTGCTCAAGGATAGCACCGTCGCGCTCAAGGGTCGCGTCTTCTTGCTTAAGGGTCGTAACGCCGTGCTCAAGGATCGTGCCGACGTGCTGAGGGGTCGTAACGTCGTGTTCGTGAGCCTGACAGCCAAGACCGGACGTGGGAAGTAAGGGGACGACCTACGCATCACTGTTCTGAGACAATACAGAACAGGTGGTGAAATACGTTAACTGATAAGTGACAACCTAACGTACGTTAATTCCCTTGCCAGAAATGGGGAGAGTTTCTTGCTCTGCCAAAGTGATTTCTTTGTTCATCATAACCGTGTCTACTCAATATCAAAGACATTTGTAATCTACTGCAGATATCTCTTGACTGCGTGTCTCTCATCTACCACACACACATATTCCTCATCTGGTCCAGTCTTTTCTCAGTACCCATCGTAATTTCCCACTACAACAGTGATTTTTCAGCTTCCACGGATATTTCTCAGGAAATGGACATCAAGTAATCTCTCCTCCACACCTCAGTGACATCCAATCAACCACAAGAGTTCCCTCATGACCCACAAGAACACATCACAACCACTCCAGACCCACCGTCTGGTCCGTGTGTATCGACTTCTCAAGTCATCCATCATCCCCCCTGCATGCAAGAAGCAAGCAAGCAATCACTCCCAGCCACAGCTCACGGCAATGTTGCTTTCACCGTGGCAGCACTGTAGCCAGGGCTAATAGGGCAGCGAGCCTCGCCAGAGGCTAATCTGTTAGTCAAGAGAGATGTTGGGGGGCTTAGCGAAGATACACCAGGCAGGAGCTGGGCTTATGTGCAGTAGGAGAGCAAGGTGTTCCTCCTCTGCTTTAGGGTCTATCTCGAACAGGAGAATCTAAATGTAAAGACAGGTGTTCCTCCAGGCTCTCTCTCCCGCTTAAGGTATGCTGAATATAGAGCCAGGTGTCTCTTAAAATGCTTTAGGCTCCGTTCCTCTTTTAAGGGCAGACTCACAGTATCCTCTCAGTTCTAAGCTGCTCCCAGCTGAAGTTCCCTTCACAGAATACGTTCGTAGTGCGCTCTAAGCTCTATTTGCAGTTGAGGTTAGTCTTGCGCTAGAGGCAGACACGTACTGACGACGATGAAAATAACTGTTATCAGACGATCTCATGGTCTTCAGGCAAACTTCTCTGCTTTGCATCTATCTAATGACCGTCTATCAACAGGAAATATCTATCTTTATCTTCGAGTGATCTCACCTTTTCCTTATTCAACACATGTAAAGGCAGCTTTTTCAGTGTTCCCTTACTCTTGTTTCTATATTCCTCTACAGTTACATTCAGACATTACCTCCCAACCCAATTTAGGGTCATCGGCAAATTCTGGGGGAGACTTTCCTGATTTATTCATGGACTGAATAGAATTGGGCTCAACACTAAACCGAAGGGTACTTCAATACTTACAACGGATTCCTCGGGTTTTTTACCATTCAGGATCAATCTTGCAATTCGGCTAAATATGTCAGCGTTTGCTTCACGCAGTGTTTATTTAAGAAAGATTCTATCAAGTGTTTTTCCTCGTGACAGGTAATAATGAAAAGCAGATATTCTATATGTTGAATTACAATGAATTTCGTGAGGAAATTCTGCTAAAATCTTTAAGTTACGATGTACTCCCACAGGAACCACACCGAGTAATCTTTCGTATTTCTAATGCTTCGTTGTGGAAGTACTGATGAAGCTAGTACTTTAGCCAGCAATGTTGTGAGTCGTTCGCGTCATCCTTTCTGAAGATTCGTGTAATAAGCTTTTTCACTTCCACTAATCAGGTACAGTCTGAAGATTCGACTAACAAGGTTATTTCACTTCCAATCAGTCGGTACCTTCTAAAGATTCGTGTCACTTAAGGTTATTCATTTCCAATAATCTGGTAGTCTGAATATTCGTGTAATAAGGTTACTAATTTCCAGTCATCAAGTATTATCAGAGACAAAGGTCGTGTCGCTGTCTTGTCCGATGATTTAATATTACTCGTGAAACATATTGGAAGTCCTATCACACGGCCGTATTGTATGCAAAGGTTTATTCCTTTACCATGTGTTTTCACCAAATTTCACGACACGGCTTTTGTCTTTGGTAGTACTTTCTGAAGATTCAGCTAACAAAGTTATTCACTTCCAGTCATCAAGAACTGTCTGAAGATTCGAGTAACGTTAGATTATTCACTTGCAATCATTAAGTACTTCTCCTTCCACTGTCTATTCATTAAACACTGTGAATAGGAATCTTCCGATCCACTCTTACTACTACTCCAGAACGAAAGTCTTCTCAGCCAGCTGATTCAACAGGACTTTAGACCTTATGGAATTCTGTCCTTGTTTGGCAGTTGTAATTCGTCGCTTCCACTGAAAGTGTTAGACACAGACATTCCAGGACACCTATCTATATTGTTTGCCATACCACTGTCGTATCATCGCTTTTAAGTTCCACATTACTTATGATGCAGAGCCCAAATGTGTGATTTGAATATCTTTTATGCTTCTTTTATATTCCTACCCTGCTGGTGTTATCCCTGCCACTGAAACATGTTTCTGGCCTCCGTCCTACTACTTCTATTTTGTTGATGTTACGCAAGCCAGTGAAGCAGATATTTCTGACCTTACCTCTAGTTTGTTTCCTAATATTTACTCTCACGACAGAAGATGCTTCTGGCCTCTACTCCTGAGCTATTTCCTACTCAGGTTAATCCCACAGTAAAAGCAAGAGTTCCTGGACTCGGGCAGGCTTAATTTCCCGCTGAATTTTAGTGTATCTATGGGTCGCTAAAGATATTTCACAACCTGGACTTCGCATTGCGATTCGCCTCTACGATTCATATACACATTGCTTTGGTGTTCCCAGGTTCCAGTAATTAGTGAAAAATGATCCCCACTTGCACTAAAAGATAGTCCTATATTATGCAAAGGAAATTATTGTAATCTTTACCTCAAGCACCAGATGCATCACCGAAGCTCCGCTCATTAAAACAACAGGGGGAAGTGGGAACGCTCCTGCTCAAAGCCCTAGAAGGTATGCTAGATGTTATTCGACCAAGTGACATGGAGGCTGATCCTCATAGAGCCATTACCAACTGGAAGACCTATTGCCAACAGCTCTAGAAGATATTCCACATACCATATTACCAACAATACTAGCGACGAGGAGTTATTCCTACCATGACCACACACCCGCGTTAGCATGGAGCAGATTCTCAATCGTTGCCATTAGCAGCGATGATCCTGCAGCTCTGCAGGGTACTCAACCTAGCCTACAATATTCTCGAGACACTGGCCCTCCACTGTCGGCTGCGTTCTGTACACGACCAGCTATACATTTCTCAAGCCCTCGGGTCCAACTTACAGTAAGCCAGATGAGGTAAATGTAAGATCAGATAATGATATGCAATTTACAACTGCGGCTGAGCTGCAGCTAAACTCCCCCTAAAAATGTAGATAGCTAAATTAGCTTTCCAAATCGCTTTCATTTACTTTTCTTATACGATCAAGACTTCAGGAGTGTGGTAAGAGCACGGTGAGGCTGAGGCCCATCAAACACTCGCCGGCCGTGTTTGCTTGGTTGGAATCCCGTGCCGCTCGTTACGGGTCAGGTGTGCGGGGTTAATGGTCTCTCCAGGTAAGCCAATACAACACCTGACAGACAACACTTACGGCCAGGGTTACATCGCCAAACCTTCCCCCTCATTTCCCGACCAACAATACGCGCGGATATTTCCTGACCTGGTCTCTCTAATCCCGCCCAGGATTACGAAGCCCGACACATGTTTTAGTCGATCCTTCACCGCTGGTCGACAGTAATAACCTCTTCAGGAGCCAGGCCTTACCTGAGTGTTTGTGTGTGTGTGTGTGTGTGTGTGCATTGTAAGGATGATCCTTCACTGGTGTCCTCCAGTTCCCCCAACCTCTGGATGCGACACCAGTTCCTTATGGTGTGGAGAAGAACTTAATATCCGCTCGACGTATCTGCAGACGAGGTGGCCAGTACTTACTTCTGGTAACGCTGGTGACGAACCTCGTCCAGCGCGGCTGAGACTACGGCAGGTGATGCTGCTGGTCTCTCCTTACCCTGATGGCCAAGCCGTGATCAGCTTTTGCTTCAGATACGTGTAGACAATGTACCCAGCCTATGTCTATGTAAGATAAATAATGCACCCACTCTACGCCTAAGATAAGGTAGACAATATACCTGCCCTATGCCTATAAAGTAGATAATGTACCTGGCCTTTGCCTATGGTAAGGTCGATGATATTCCTGACCAACCGTGCAACAATGCACAACAACCAAATGGGGGTCATTTCTTCACGTCGGACCACAAGGCAGCAGTAAGGGAAACAAGAGCAGAATCTTTCTCTTTTCGTCTATTAAAGAACATATTTGGCCGCTTTTTACCGTACTAAGTGAACAATCATTACCACCAAATCTAATTCCAGAGTATATTAGCAAAGACAATCCACGCCCGGAATCTAATCAAATCCGCTTTAACCTGGGTAACTACATGGTAATAGGTATAAGATTTTTGGCTCCTGGAAACTAAACGTGAGCTGGAGTTGTGAGCACACACTGAGCGCTCCAGGTGTGGTGGGCTTGGCCCCGTAAGACCATCAGGTTAAACAGGGATGATCAGGTACTGCATAGGGCGACGCCCTTCCGCTAAGGTTGGCTTTATGAGGAGTTTCAGTGTACAAAATACGCCTCCAACGGTTGTCATGCGTCAGCCAAATACACCTTCCTACAAACGTGTCCGATTTTTACACACACATACGCAATCTGTCTCTATCGCGCTCACATAATCATAACACTTCTCGAGCTGAGGGACCCACCCAGTAGACGTGGCCAACTTCCTGTGCGCTGTGGGGACAAGGTAGAAAAGTAAACACACACACACACTCACACACACACATAAATATATAAAATGCAGGTGTGCGTTATTCCACTGTGTCTGCTTGAGATTACACAGCGAGTGAAAAGTCACCAGAAGAAAGAGTTCGCTTCACAGGAGTCCATGGAGTCTATTGTGTAACTGCTACTGAGCGTAGCGCAGCCCTGGAGCTGCAGGAGCCCAGGTAGAAGGGTTCCTAGGGGCTACATAACAATAATCATTCATATTTTCAGTGATACAAAGGAGACACGACAACAACACAACACTGATGGAACGTACATCATAATTAGGTAAGGTTTGCAGGCCACATAATAATTACATGCAAAGCTGTATAATCAACCACAAGAACGATGCCTCGACCGGATTACTGAGATTATACCAGCCAGTCCAGCTGCACCCGACCAAGAGCCAGCACAGGGCTCTCTCTCTCTCTCTCTCCCTCTCTCTCTCAGGAGGTACGCAGCCACTACCCGCCTAGGTACTGGGAGGCTTAGTGATAGCTTCGCAAGGAGCCTGCACTTCAGTGACTGTTTAGTTGCACTCCTTAAGCTCAGGCAGCTGTGTATTCTTTCTTGTCTTAGCCACACATGGGCTGCTGGCAGTCAACACAAAACCGAACAATCCCTCCATCTCACACATGACACCTGACAACACAGCTCTCAGATTTTCCTGCGGTGAACGCTACGCGCTAGCCCTGCAATATCTCGCTGTAAGTAGTCTGAAGTATGTGCTCTCTCTCTCTCTCTCTCTCACTCTCTCTCTCTCTCTCTCTCTCTCTTCATACTTATGTTTTTCTCGCTTTCCATATCTCTCTACGAGAGAAAGAAAAACAAAGATAAAACAGAATAGTGATGGGCATTGTCAAGCCTTGGGTCAGGGAAAATCCTGGCCGTCCGGGGTCGCTGAAAAATTCAATATTGGTGAGGAACCAATGTTTGGAAGTGAATAAAGATGGCCGCCCGCCCCTCGCCCTCTCCCAGTCCACCAATTCCCCCCCTCCTCCTTCCACCCCCCATCCTCCTAATCCCGCAGACTGGAAATCTCAATCTTTGACAAGGTTGCTACTACTCTCCCTGGACCCGGCCGGAGAGAGAGAGGGAGAGTTCCTGCTTCCTTGTACTTGCCCAGACGGAGGCTTGGTTCAACGTTGTGGAATATGTGAATGGCTGAGTTTTCTCATGATTTATCTCCTACTGTCCTCACAACAAACCTCGGAACTAATCTTAAGAATTTCATATAATAGTTTAGATGTGATGATACTTTATCTATCCGCCGCTACCAAGAGTGTGCAACTTAATACAACCCTCGATATTTCACTGACCTCATAACCTTCTGGTGGACGGATGTAATCACATATGACAACGAAGGTAATCGCAACACAACTTTCCGGTCGCATAAAGCCGATATGCAGACAAAAATTTAGGATTCAGAAAACTGTTAAAGTCAGCCAGAAAAAAAAAAAGAAAATGGGGTGACACTATGGAGACGCAACATTAATAGAAATAGAAAGAAAACGGTACACGAGTCCAGCCATAAGCGACGAATAACGGAGTCATTATGGTGGGAAATAAGAGGAAGCGCAACGAAATGCTTACGAAATAAAAAGAAATATTATTAATCATCGTTCACCGGTGACAAAAAAGAATAAAAATATAAAACCAGATTTTGAAGAGCAGATTGTCTGTAACGGACAAAACGGATGTAATGGCCGCAGACGATACGAAGAGCAGGCGAACGATCATTTGAAATTACGGTCATGCGTTCCAGACCTGAATCACCGCTAATAAGGGAAGCATCGGTAAGATACACCTGAGGCATCGATCGGTAATAAGGGATATATGTATGTATACCTGGGGTTCCGGACCGGTAATAACGCAATTAACGGTCACATAACCTGACGTTCCAGTAATAAGGGAAACATTCGGAACGGACTGTTGATAACAAAATCAACGGCAACATAAACCTGACTCATCGACAGTAACAGAAACAACGACCACATATCCTCCTCACATACCTGTTATACAGTAAAAGTAACGGTCACGTGAGACAGAAGGAACGATGAGTTCGTATCAGTTCGCGAGTCAGGTCAGAGTCTGTATGCATGACAACTGTCACATACATAAATGCATTCGCAGTTGCATATCACGCCACTAGAACATTGATATTCGATAATCAAGCACACCAACCCGTTGTCAGGCCGGAGTGCTGGTGCGTTACCTTGTTATAGTCCAGTGCCTGTAGAGAGCGGACGGCCATACGTTGTTCGCTAGTCAATGCTGGTAGAGTAGAACCCTTGAAATGACCGATTGCTGGATAATACAATAACAGGCAGCTCTATGAACCACAAGATCATGAGCCAATAATGGCAATACAACTGCAGGAATGTTTCATCTTTTCAGTAACCGCGAGGTATTGTATTTCTGCCACAATGTTCCAAGTGAGTTCATTTGATTCTGATGTCTGGTAACGACAGTCCTGAATGTTGACGTAAACAGCAATACGTGAGACTTCCTGACCCTTGCAACAATTCCCCGACCACCAGCGACCTGCTGAACTGCAATAAAGGTTTAATGCTGTTGATAAGTTGTTGGTAATCCATCCAGTTCGGGCAATGACCCCCTGAGTACGACGGTATGTCCTTCGAGCACGACGGTACGATCCTAAAGGACGACGGTACGACTCCTCAGCACGACAATACGACCCCTAAACACACGGTTCGACTTTGATACGACGGTACATCCCTTGGATATGACGAACGGGGATTTGACCTGACCTTTAATGGCCAGGTTAAAAGCCAGGCCATCATACCCAAGGGTCGTACCGGCGTGTTTAAAGGTTGTCCCGCGACGGCCTGATATGGGACATCGCGTTCATGGGGCGAAGTGACCAGCTGGACCGGCAGTGTCGGGGTCCGCACGATCCCTGGCACGGAGGTGATGGCGGGGCACTGCCGTGGCGGTGAAGGGACAGTGTCTGACTGTGATTAGCAGCCTTGAAGACTGATGCCTCCCGTCCAGCCATCCTACCACTCGGTAGTATTGAGGAAAAGAAGAACCACAAACCTCAGCCAGGACCACTTCCTTCCATGGTTAGGTACACAGTACCTTTATCATCCCTTCCTTGAGGCGCTACCTACAGCCTCATATGAAACAGATCTTCGCTAACAATCCTGATTTTCCAAATGTAAACAAGGATGTCCTCATAGCCATAGGAAAGAGGAGGAGTTATCACGCTTGCGCAGTGGAACTGCACGACAGAATATTCCTCCCTGGTGGGTGAGGTGGTGCTCTAGACCTATCAGATGCCAGGGTCAGTAAGGCCGTCATTACCGTGCAGATGCGGATGATGAGAAGCTGAATCAAGATTTCAATTGTACTAATTCTTAGGTAATGCTTTCCTTCTCAATCAGTCTTACATGTTTGATAGAGACCATGGGATAAATGGCCACGCTGGGTAACACTGAAAAAAAAAATGTCTACACTGTACACCTGACGGTGCAGTGTGAGCAGGTCCCAGTCCAGTACCACACGTCTGACAGTAGCGCTGTCTGATGGTACCAGAATGTGGGGGCAACACGGTCCTCCCTTCAGTACCACAGACCTGACAATAGCACTATCTGACGGCATCACTGGTGGTGTGGGCAAAGTGGTCGTCCTGCCGGCCAACTGCAGCTCAACATTGGCTCTGGCACTGACACGACTCCGGCAATTACCCGTGTTATGCCTCACCTGTGCCCTGTCAGCACTACATACACACAGTGAAGGGACCTCAGAGACCAGCGTTCTAATGTACGGCTCCTACTTCCTTACGACGTATAAAGTGCATTCGGACCCAAAGGGAGGTTCATTAAAACTACGGCAGTCAAGGGCAGCGGATGTCTGGAGAGCTTCACTCCCTTCAGCAGTGTCAGACGCAGGATGGATCTGTGCGACCGGCGTCATACGCAGGGTGGATCTATACAGGTAGCGTCAGACGAAAGGTGCATCCGTGCAGCCAGCGTCAGATGCAGGGCAAACCGCTACAGCCAGTGGCTGAGGCCTGTACATTCCTGGCCAATGAGCCATTCTGCGTTCCTGATTAATTATTTCCCTCTTGCCTGGAGGCCTCCGTACCTCATAAGACAACGTATATTGGACATTAATTAACCTTGGCTATGCTAAACACGCACGTACAATGCTCACTCTCTCTCTCTCTCATACACGCACACACACACACACACACACACACACACACATACACACACACACACACTCACAGACGCTAGGGTGCGTGTGTTTCTGCACGCATACATAGGAGCAAAGACACAGTACATATATTCAATGTGAGGAGACAGGGCAACACGAGTATAAAGTCCCCATAACACACAAACAGTAGTCACAAATAGTAATCATAACTTTAATTTGACTTCGTCAAAGCTTTCGACTGTATCAACCACAAAATAAGTACAAGTACAACCATCAACACTGGGATCTGGGGATATTCCATGGCTTGCAGACTTCTCCAGTGGGTGTCGTAATGCCACTGGTGTCAGTGTTGACTGTCAGCGTTGACAATAGCTCTCCCGACTGCAAGGTCCTCCAGAACACCTTTAACAAACTCCAAAAGCTGAACCACCGCCAATTATGCCACCGTCAATCAAACCATGACTATAGTTAGGCACGTTAGTCTCGCCTCGAATTACACCCTCCCGTATACAACCAAACTAAGCCCCAGTCCCCTACTGCTTGTTCAGTCCACCAAGCTTCTCAGTGTCACTCTTGACAATAACCTGAGCTGGATGGAACTCAAAACACTTGCAGCCACTCTCTGCACCTGAACTTACGATAATCTGCAGAACTTACATTCTTAACAAGGTAACTATGCCTCCCCTTCCTGGTCTCTCCCCCTACCCAACACACAACACGGGCTGCTAGAAATGGTGTAGAACAGGGCACACAAAACCAGTCTTATTACACCACCTGTCAAGAATATAAACATACGGATTCTCCCAACTCTCTCCAGGACCTCATCCGCTTTTTCGGGAAGCTACTGACCCCACCCCGCCACCGTCACCTCCTACCACAAGGGATCTCCTGTCCCTGAGTTGCAATTCGTTACCACAGCCGTAATGCACTAAGCCCAAACGAGCTCTTACTGACCGATCTAAGATAAGTCGAATTCATACCCATATTTGACCATTCTAAACAACTTTTAATGTTTGTCCAAAGACTATGTTTGACAACCCTGATTTCTTTACTGTACTTATTGTCTCTACATATTCTCTTTCCTTGATTATCATTATCATTTATCATTATCATTATCATTATTATTATCATCATTATCAAACACACTGTTTCCGTAATGCAGTGGTTAGCTGTGTAACCCACGAGTATAACGGGCCTGGGTACAAATCCTGGACAGGGCAGCCAGCTCAAAATCAACCCAGCTGTTCATCTTCCCCTTTGGAACTGGTCGATGAATGGGTACCTGTCGTAAGGTGGACTTTGTATGTATACACACAAGACTAAGATATTGTATACTTACGAGGTTAAGACACGGGACGATCACAAAACAGTAATAATACACACACTTTATCTAAACATAATCGACCCCTCCTCACCCCCTCCCTCCTCACCCTGGTGGCTTGTCCCACACCAACCACTTAACAGTGACATGGCAGGCGACAGCCACACGACAGTGAGAAGTGAAGTCAGTGCCCAGCGTGAGAGAACGTCAGCCCGTAAGACGTGCATGTGATGGCAGGCGACGACGTACACACACCGTGAAGGACAGCAGGTCTAACGAGCCTCTGCCACACTAAGTCCTCACTAAGGCCAGGCTCTCGTGCTCCTGTAGCGCCGCTTCCCACCCGCACACGACCCAAGTTTTGAAGTGCATGTCTCAAACCGCAGAAGAACTGATGCCATGGATAATAATCAGCCTCAGCATTACTGTACCGTTGCTGGGTATGTGGGATTTAAGGGGTTTCGACCTCTCAGGACTCGCTCAAGCACTGAGATACGTAGAATTCTTTTTCTTTTGTTTCTAGCAGAGACGCTATGGGCAACTCAATCTCATCAACATATATGTAGAGGTAAGAAAAATAAGTAATCGAAAGAAAAAAATAATAAGAGAAAAGAGAAATTACAACTATGTTCAACGTTGCTCTTTAAAAGTTATTACCTTTACTATGGGGGCCCATAGCCATGGTTTAAGTAAAACCCCTTAATAAATATACGTTAATGACCCACCTAGGCCGATGGACTGCCAAGCTTACTGTTGACTACTCACATCTGATAGGCTATTGAAAAGT
>JAYMFT010017940.1:0-16570 GCA_038088735.1 Panulirus argus
TAGATAGATAGATAGGTAGACAGATAGATAGATAGATAGATAGATAGATAGATAGATATGGCCCTAATACAGACGGGAGACTAGCGATAATAGAAGGCAGGGAGACAGGAGCAATGTCTGAGGCTCTTCAATGGAAACAGAATCTTACTGTCGTGAGACAAAGACTCGGGCACACTTGATCTGAAGTACAATGGTAATCACCATATGAAGGTGAATGTAGTATTACACACTGCTGGAGACAGATCAACCAATGGGGTCGCACCAGAATTAAAAGAAAAAATAAAGGAACAGGAATATGGATACAGTCAGCCTTAGATACAGAGGGAAGATACACAAAAAAAGAGATGTAATTCAGAAAAGGATGAGAAAAGGCGGAAGACCTTTGAGACGTGCTGTGGAGAAAGTATAGGCAACACACAAGCCCACCAACGAGCCTTTATTATCTATAATCACATGAGAACAAATAAGTATAGCAGGATGAGAAAGGAAGAACATAAGAACAAATAACAAGTATAGCAGGGTGAGATTGGAAGAACATGGGAACTCTGAAGAGAACATTGTTAACAGTGCGGGAGGGAAACGAATCGAAAACTTTACACTGAAGTTCATCATGAGTAACTTGTCAGATAAGGAGTAGAGGAAAGTGTTGTGAAGATATCGAACTGAATGACCTGTATATTCACAGTGGAAGACAGAATGGACAGGAGCCCATGGGAAGGATTGAAATGTTTTGATAGAATACTTAAAGGTTTTGATCCATATAGGGTTCATGGTACTGGAGAAATTACCCCATTTGTGCTGCAGATGTGTGCATATACACTTGCCAGACCATTTGGAGTGTGCAGGACGTCGCTGAAGAGGGGCAAAATGGCAATTGAACGGAAGAGGACCAACGTTATGCCTATCTTTAAGAAAGGAGACATAGGAAATGCGCTGAACTCCAAACCGGAAAGTCATGGAAAAGATGAGAAGAAATCAGATGAACAAGTGCGGTTTAATGTGTGGCAAACCTCTTGTGAGTGAGCTCCGTTTTAGGCAAAAGAGAAGGCTGGATGGAGTGCCTGCATTTGGACAGCCAGGAAGCATTTGACACTGTACCGGTGTGTCGTATCAGGCAACTAACAGGGACAAGATTTAGGAAAGGGAGGGGGGAGGGACGGACGGACCGCTGGAAATCCTCCTCTCCTGTATTAACGCTTTCTAAACATGTAAACCGAGGCAGCGTCGCTCGGGGCCACCAGCACCTAACGTTTACCTCCCTCACCCATAGAGAAAATATATACGCTTTAATTCAAGTGTTTAATGGCGTCTCCCTCGCTTACAGTATTCTTATATCGCTCACGCGTGACGTCAGAGGATATTTACGCCTACGTGATCACCCATTGGTCAGGTCGGCGTAACGTAATAGTGTCGGCTACGGACGGACTGAACCCTATGGCGATGGTATATAAAAGAGCGAACTTCGCCCCCGTCTGGCCGACAGAGGGCACCTCTAACGCTGCCCTTTAAGATACCGATATACTGGCGAGTGGTGGAGGGAACCTAGGGATGGAGGGAACCCAGGAAAGAAGGGAAAACTGGTGCGAACTGGTGTGGTGAGGGAGGGATGGTGATGGTGGTGGGTTGCAGCCGTTTCTCTCCTCCTCCTCTCTTCCCCCTCCCTCCCTCCCGCCTAAGCCCCGCTCAGTAACACACTCACGCACAAGTGACTTAGGCATTATTCCCCTATCGTTATCAGTGATAACCTCCCCTTCAAAACATGGACATCGGCACTGACAAAAGACAGTTGTCTCCCCAACCACGTCAAGCGTTTTGAGCTGGAACCCCGCCAATTAAGTCACCGCCAAAGCACCAACCCCACATCAACCTCAGCTTCCAACCCTGTTGTCCCATCCAACGAATTTCTCAATGTCATTGTGAATAATTAGATTGTTTATAAAAATTTGTCTATTCTCGCTATCTATTCATTCCCGCTCTTTGTAAAAAGTGTGAAGACTGAATGACAATTTCTTACGGCATCTTGGTTTCAATTCTATAGATTTCTGTGATTGGGTGAGGTGGGAGGCGTTCGTTCGAATCCCTTAAAACCCCCTTAAAAAAATATTTAGGTGATTTTCTGACGTGTCTCAAGCCAAAGGCGAAATAAGAAAAGTTCGGTATGATTAAATAAACATAGGCGAACTGTTGAAACACTTTTTTGAAAGCTGTATTATGGAGGAGAATGTCAAATATGAGTTTTTTAAAGTCATCACCAAACTCAAAATTGGCGGCATGTGGTACTATTTACCTTTCTATGGTGGGAGCGGAGACCGCTTCAGGCGTAATACTCTCGTATCTAATCTTGGGAACGTGACTGAGGTAACTGTCAGCCTGTACTCAGGCCATACCAGATCTTTTTGTCTTCTTGGGTCACGTTTCTTCTATGACGAAGCTGTTGGAATTATATGGTAGTGATTTACCTTGAATAGTACAGTTGGGAAGGGGCTGTCTCCGAGCTTAGTCAAAACCTAGCCTAGCTTAGTTAAGCACTTGGCCGAGCTTAGTCAAACACCTAGCTTAGCTTAGTCAAGCACCTAGCCTAGCTAAGTAAACATCTAGCCTAGCTTAATCAAGCAAACTATCCTAGCTTAGTCAAGCACCTAGCCTAGCTTAGTCAAGCATCTAGCCTAGTTTAGTCAAGCACCTAGCCTAGCTTAGTCAAGCACTTAGCTAGCTCAGTCAAGCACCTAGCCTAGTTTTAGTTAAGCATCTAGCCTAGCTTAGTCAAGCACCTTGCATAGCCTAGGAGGCACCTACCCTAGCCAAGCCTAGCCAGCACCTACCCTTGCCTAGGAAAGCACCTAGGTTAACCTAGTCAAGCAACTAGCATAGCGACTACACTAGCCTAGAAAAACAGCGGGTAAGGGGGGGGGGGAGGCGTGGGTGGCGAATCTTGCAGGAATGTGACAAAGATGTCTACCCTAATATTTTTGGCTGCTTGGGCATGACAACATAGATGCGGCCGTGGCTGATGTAACATCATCATCTCTTGCAGTCATCTGCACACTCTGGTCATCATCGCTATCATCTCTTGCAGCCAAATGTATACACTGTGGTCATCATCACTACAAACCTGGACTTTGTGATGATTATTTGTGTTACGGGGAGAGAGTTTTACACTCGTGTTGCCCCGTCTCTTAACCGTGTATATATGTAGTGTCTTTACTCATGTACACACACACACACACACACACACACACACACGCACACACACACACACCAGGTACCTATTTATCGACCAGAGCTGAGGGGAGGATGAACGCCTGGGTTGGTTGTGGGCCTATGCCACGCCCAGGATTCAAACCCATGCGAGTCCGGCCCCCTTCCGTACTGAACCGTGCACTCATGGTCAATAACGCCATCTACTTCAACAAGGGCACCCCAAACTGACATATTTTTGTCCATTTTTTTTCCCAGAAAATTGGAACCAAGAAGAGTTCTGTTGAACTAGATATATACACTGGACCTAGCGCGAGTATGCAAATGTAGGAGGTTCATCCTAGCTATTATTTCATTTACGCGTAAATGTTAACGAAAAACGAACCATCCACTCATTGCCAAAGTGTGGTGGTCATGGGTTTCAGTTTCATGCCTGATTCCCTCCACATGCGAGTCCACGTGCTGTGGCAACGGTATATACGAGGCCAAAAACGTGGTAGAATTGGCATGGGTGCAGTGGTTGGGGTTGCCAACCCAACCCAACCCTCCCCCACTCCCAGCAACACACTTTCCACCCGTCGCCATTATATCCCTATTCCTTACTTCCTCTTCCTGTATGGCAGTGGAAGGTTTCGTGTTAAATCTTTGGCATGCATCCGACAATATATAATGCATCCGTCGGTATTTAATGTCTGTAGCGTTTTACTTAATGCTCTACATGTATAAGCATCATCTTTAGCGATAATGATAAATCTTATAATGATTGCAAATACTTTTATTCATAATATATAAATCAATTCGGTAATGTACGCAAGAATCAGACTTTCGCGAACGTAAGAACAACAACAGGTACTACATAGACGCAAGCAAAACAAAATGTCGTTACAGTAAAGTTTGACTGGTTCTTGTGGCTTGAATACTGTGAGAATAGTTAATTATTCTTAGATTACTTTTTTTGCTATTATCATTTAAATGTAACATATTGCTATTAAAGAAGAGGCAATGTGCCTTTGTTTCTCGCACTTTATAGAGAACCAATATTAAACGTACAAAGATTATTTATAGTTCGAGGTATTGAATGATGATGATGATATCAACATTGATTATATTGATTATATTTATAAGGATAATTACAAGAATAATTGTAAATATCACAATGAGATCCAATGTGGTGTAGTTAGATGATGGATATTTATAGGTCGTTTTGTCAGATTAAAACCTTAAGATGGAGACCCAATGCTTTTAAAATTTAATATATTTTTTGTACGAAATGTAACATTATTGAAAACAACTGAACGAATTGAATTAACTTTATATTTTCCCTCCCGTACTCGCGTAGTTCTCCATTGACGAATTTCGTATGGTTGCCGGATAGTCATCACCTCAGTCCGGGAAGAGGAATAAGACCCAATCACAACCCCAAGTAGAAATTATCTGCATTCCGATTGGTTAAAGCTCGAATGTTCCCCCCTAGATCCGGACTTAAAAGGTGTAAACATTGTCCTACGACGGGGAAAGTGGCGTTCACCTGGTGAAGTCATCTATTTCCTCCTTGCCAGGTGCGTACACCTCCATTTAGCGTCTCCGGTGGAGCCTGTGAGGGGGTTGAAGAGGTGGAGGAGAGGTTAGGAGGTCGGGGGGATCTGGGGAGAGGTCGTGAGGAGTGTGAAGGTGTTATCAAGTCTGGACGCCATTGTCAGCTGACTATCTCGTGAACATGAGAGGGAGGCCCCTAATGGCTAGCACTTCGGGGGTGTTGGGGGGGGGGGTGATGGAGGGAGCAGGGCTGAAGGAGGGGCAAGGCGGAGGAGAGGGAGGGGGAATAAAGGGTATGTGCTGGGTGTGGTGACATTGCCCCAGTGACTGGGGTAGAGTAGTGTCTGGTCTCGGGTGGCTGGTGGTGGAGGAAACAGTGTTGAGGACAGTGGCCCAGGACAGTTGACCTGGCAGTGACTGACTGGTGCAGGCCAGAGCTGGCCGGCCACAGGTGGCTCTATCACTCACCTGTACCCACCCCACACCTTTCAGGATTTATTATTTATTCTTAAAGCAACAGAGGCTTTTTAAAGTCTTAGTCTTAAGAATGAGGTATTTTAAGTGTTTAAAAGTGTGTTTGTCATTTTTGTTAGTGGTGTAATGTTAAGGATATGCATTTATTGGCATTACTTTAATCATTTTATAGTTTTTCCTTTACTAGTGTGTGATTTACTGTAATTAATGTAAATTGGATTATATGATTCCAAAGGACAACTGTATTCTTTAAAAATTATTGATTAAAGAGTTCACTGTCATTTGATTTTATGCTGGAAATTTAGAATTCATAGTGAGAGATTGAGGTCTACATCCGATAACAGCACTACTTGATAATTGTAACCTTTAATGGAAAAATTTTACTGTAATGGCACTACAGAATTTTTTTAGATGTAGATAAAACACATGAGAGTGGACTCTATGTAATTTATAGAAGAGTTTTTGACCAGTGCTGCATGGTTGGAATGTTATTTTTTATGCAGTGATAAATGTAAGTGTGCATTGTTCCACAAAGTATCACTTGTATTTTCATTCGTATACAACTTCAGTTTACATTAGATAAGGTTGTAGAAAAATATTCTAGTCTCAGTTGTGAAAAAATCAGCAGAGCATATGAAAACCTCACTTAAACTACTATAGTAGTTGAATTGTATTGAAGAAATATTCGAACATGAATTTATTTAATGCATTGCTGGGAATTGCATAGAATGGCTGCTTGTTGGGAAGTCATGTTGTGGCACGATTAGCTGTCCAGTCTTGTCTGTCTGTTGATATTCGTTGGTAGGTGCATGATGCTCAGTTACGGGTCACTGGCATGTTTCGTTTAGACTGCTAAGGAGATTAGCGTAGGGCTTTCTTAGGTTTTGTTGAATTTCTGCAAGTATGTTACATACTATGAAATTAATTGAACCCACATGTTCCCTGATATCCATCGGCAAAGTATTATAATTTAGGTCTATGTTCTTCAATTGTTGTTTATTCTCTAAACACTTCACTAATGTTACAGAAAGTCACTCAGTATCCAAAGCTACTTTAAATGCCAAGGTTAACTTAACCTCTGCCATTGTAAATTACTGCTGGGGACTATATGGAATGAGTGATTGTTGCAGAGAATGAGTGGCAGCATAACTAGGCATTACGTGCCATCTCTTAATTTTTTAGCCATGGGGACGATGCTGAAATCATGAGTATGCCTCATATACATCAACCGTAACACTGGAAAAATAAAGCTAAATCTTGGCAGTTGGTTGAATTTGGGTGGGATTTCATGAGTTCTGTTAATATCAGCAGTTGTATGATCCCCTTTTGCCATACCTTGGAATCTACCCCACATTTTCCTAGAGCTTCATACCCCATCTCATTATCAGTTCATTTTCATTATAGGATAAAAGATAATGTTTCAAAACATGCAGCACATCTAAAACATTATACTATGTTTAAGGAGTCCATTGATGTGCATTTTTTACAAAACCAGAAATTATGTGTGTGGTGCCCTTAAAGTAAGTTTTACAATTTTAGCAGAGGAAGATTTGACTTCGAAGTCGACAAAAACTCTGTTTGCTGATGATACAGCACTGATGGCAGATTATAGAGAGAAATTGCAGTTGTTGACAGAGTATGGAAGAGAATGTGAAAGGAGGAAGTTGATAGTAAATGTGAAAAAGTTATTAGGTAAAGCAGGATTGTGGGTGTGAGTTTGAATGAAGAGCAGTTGGAGGAAGTGAAGAGTTTTAGGTACTTGGGAGTGGACATGGCAGCGAGTGGAACCATGGAAGTAGAGGGGGTGATGAATCTGGGAGCACTGAAGAATGTGTTGCAAGAGAGAATTTTATCTGGGAGGGCATAATAAATGGGTATGTTTGAAGTAATAGTAGTTCCAACAATATTATATGGGTGTGAGGAATGGGATATAAAGCTGTGTGAAGGATGGATGTGTTGGAAATGAAATGTTTTAGGACAATATGTGGTGTTAGGTGGTTTGATCAAGTAAGTAATGAAAGGATAAGAGAGATGTGTGGTAATAAAAAGTGTGTTTGAAGAGCTAAAATGGTTTGAGAATATGGAGAGAATGAGTGAGGAAAGGTTTGTAAAGAGGATACATGTATCAGAAGTAGAGAAAACAAGAACAAGGGAACCAAATTGGAGATGGAAGGATTGAGTGAAAAAGATTTTGAGCTATCAAGAGCCTAAACAAGGTCAAATACCATCATATGAAAACAGAACTTTGTCTATGTGAAACTTTGTAAAGTATCACTTTGGCCCTGCCACTGTGAAATTCTCAATGGTACCAGATAAAAGTGGTATCGCTTCATTCCTTATAGTTTTTTCTAAGTGGTTTAGACTGCTGATGCATGATTTGGAGCATTTTATATTTAACCTATGATAACAAGAAAGTGAGAGTAGGGAGGGCTAAGAAAGGAAAATGTGTAGTTAATGTGAATTATGTTGAAACATGAACAGAAATCAGTAGAGCATCTGAATACCTCTGTGAATTTCCCAAGCAGCTAAGAATTATCTTAGATTTCCATGGTACAGTTGAAATATATCCTACACACCCATAGTTGATTATTGCGACAGATGGCAATAAGTGTAGATTGATGACACACCAGGCAGCTGTTTGTGCTGCTGCCCAGTCACCACACAGGCATTTGTTCCACATGGTACTTAGCAGCAAGCCAAGTACAGTTCTACCTGGACTCCGCTTACAAGTGGTGTACCCATCAAGTGAAAGGCACTATGGTGGAAAGGAGTATAGTGTGGGTAAAGAAATGCTGGCTTTAAAGGACTCTTATCCTTTCCCAGCATCTGATTAGAGTGCAAACTTGAATGTGCAGGAACCCCATAAAAGGATTCCTGTGATTTTATAATCATTGTTTATTGTTTTTACCATAAATTTTGGCTGCTAGGTTCTTTTGATTTATACATTATGTTGATCAACCCCACAATTTCCCTGATCTTCATAGTCTTCCCCACTGTAACTTACTTGTATTTAGACTGTAAAATTATTCATATCATGCAGCAATGGTCTAAATGAATTTTACTAAGTGTAAGGAATTTACTGATACCAGTTTCATCTCATACCTGTGCCCAGGCTAAACTGATTTTCCACCTAAAAGCACTTAGAAATCGAGTTATATATGAAAGGAGTAAAAATTAGTGGATAGCAATAGTTATTGAACAATAACTACTGCTATCCACTGCAGACACTTTTAGCACTATCTGTTTTCATTTCCATGGTCCTTAGTAGCAAGATGCAGCAGATGATGACAGGTACGTTGAAAGTAGCATTGAAAATTGAAAACCTTGGCTACTTGGGAACTTGAATTTGGTTTTCTTAAGGCTGTTGATTGTAGAAATGTTTCACCCACCTGAGCCAAATCCAGCAGTTAACTAAAAACTTCCCTAACTTCCCAAACAGTTGACGTATACATTTCTGCTGCATCCCACCACTGGGGACTGGAGGGAATAACAGCAAGTAAGATGCTTCCACATGAGAATACAAGTAACTGTGAAAACATCCTGAGCACTTTATAAAATCTGAGGTTCATCATCTTTAAATGATATAATACTATACCATCATGACATGTCAGTACTGACTGTGGTCATGTTTGCCTGTTTTCCAGAAAATATGATCTCATAAAATGTCATTATTGTGCTATCACTGCCCATGACCATACAAATAACCACTGTATATGAAAATGCCCAGAACATAACTTAGCTTAACATGATCAAAGATATAGATTCTCAGCTCAATTTGGTAGAAATCATGTATCTGTTCAGTGGCTTTTTTGTGCTACATGTTATCGTTCTGTCATTTGATACCATTTTGTTGTATTTGGCTAAAGCTCACCAGTAGATATACCTCACAAAGTGGGGGAGACCTCTGAATGTCAGGGGAAACTGTAGATACAAATGTGTATATAAATGTAGGGAAATTTGCACATACAGGTTTTCCCTGCTTGATATGGCTTTCGTTTGTGTTGCATCTGAGCGGGCATTCTGTTTGCCCCCAAATTTCGCCATGTGTAGTTTGCATTTGCCCATGTGTAGCTCTGCAGTCTGATGTAATGCAATATTGTTTGAAAACAGGATAGCATATAGCATTAATGCCAAGAATAATAAATGGACATGGTAGGTACTGTACACAATTTTCCATGACATTGTCACAAAAGTGATTCTAAGGATGAATAACAAATAGAACATAAAAAGTGTTATATCATTTGGACTTGACATGTAATCCTGTGACAGGGCACTGGTTAATGTGAATGGAGTAAAAGACTCGGCAACAAAGAAAAGCCAGAAATCATTTACTATGGTTTGAATATATAATCGGAAGTGTTGATTTTAAAACATGATAAACTTGCCCATATTTCAGAAGTATTTGGGACAATAGTAACCCTATGTAAAAGGCAGAATAGAAGCCATTGGTGAGGCATTTACACCATTAAGTGTGATGAAAGTGATAGATACATTGAAAGATAATGAGAGATGCCATAGATGCATATTAAATGATATACAGTAGAATATAGCATTGATACTGAGGAAAATAGACAAAAATGATGATAGGTACTCAGTTCTCAGTGATATAGTCATGAGAGTGATTTTGAAAGTAACAAGTGATAACATAAAGGTGCTACATGAAGGAAATGAACATAGTGTCACCATGACAAAGCACTGTTAATTGTGAATGGATTGAAGAAGTCAACATAAATGCCTTTTCACTGTTGAAAGAAATGATAAGAAAACTTTTTGAAATTTTGAAATATGTTTAATAAAGAATTTTATTCTCTTTATGAGGATACTTCAAGACTTGAATAGTTAATGGGATGGCCTTCATTAAGGCCTCAGTTGCCCATGCCCTCTCAGCTAACATTAAAAAAAAGAAAAATGTTGCTGAAGGTAATGAACAGGATAAGCATAAAAAAAATAAGTCTATGGTATATTAGAGGAAATTGTCATTATTGTTGCCATGACTGGGCTCTGATTTTATTGAAGGGATGGAATGATAAAGTATTGATGAATGCCTATTAATTGTTGAAGAAAATAATAACACCTTCCTAAATTATCTTAAAGAGAAGGAAAAAGTGTGAATAAAGAAAAATTATTATTTATGAAAATAGACCCAGCCAGAATTATATAACAACACAGAATTAAGCCAAGCTCATGAGGTCAGTGACCTCACACTTCCTCCTCTTCTGTGATATTCCCTGATGTGATGATAAGGTAACTTTTCTAAAAGCTTGTAGAATATATTTTTAATGAATTATTCTCATTTTGTGATACTTTAAGACAGAAAAGCTTTGAATGACAAGACAGAAAAGCTTTGAATGATAATAATAATGATGATGATATACTTTTAGGTTCCACTTTAAGACAGAAAAGCTTTGAATGATAATGATAATGATGATGATAAACTTTTATGGTACCAGTGTGAGCATTTGACTTTTTTAATTGATGTGAGTACATTTGGTTAGGGGGCAGCTGAGGTTTTGGAATGTATCTCTATCTTCTGCCTGTTAGTATGGGTTCATATTTTTTTTGTCTTACTTTCAGCACCTCTTTTTTCAAAATGCATTTGCCACATAAGTGATGGACACCTGTCAGTATTTGACAAGGACACCTGTCAGTATTTGACAACAAACCTAGTATAAATGAATGGATGTTTTTTACCTTATTAGTTTGGTTCATTTATAATCACTTTCTCTGCTTGCTTTCTTACCCTGTAGAACCTTTGTTGGAAGGCATCACTGTATTATTATTTGTTTCTTAGCGTATTTTCCAAACTTTTCCCCATTGAGTTTCATTAGGTTCTCCCCTACCCATTTGTAGACAATATTTAGGTTTCTTTGTAATTCATCTACATATACTTTTGTACTCACTGTCTTAATTTTTATGTTATCCACAAAACATCTGACTATACTTTGTCAAGTTGGAAATTTATTGAAGGCTGAAGATCGGCTTCTTTGTTAGTTTAATCCATACCTGAGGTTTCATACTAAAAATTAATTGAATTTACGAACAGACTTGTGATATATCCCTGGAAAATTCCTTTGGAATACAACCCTGGTGTGCAGTCATTATGCTTAAGATTTCAGTGCTGTAGACTTTTGGAAGATTATGCAGAAGAGCGTTTATGTCACACTATAAGCCTTTGTAAGCGAGTTACATTTTATGTTGGATCAAGAGAATGGTACTCCTCTAACCACCAGGGCTGACAGGTAGAACTTGTGATATAAGGAAAGTGATTTCTACCTTGGCTTTCGTATGTAATTTCTTATTACATGAGATGAGTAAGGATGATACGGATCAAAGTTCAAATTGCTGCATAGGATTAAGTGTATTGTAAGGCTCCACCTGCTTCATCTTTGCTTATGTATTTGTACAGCTCAGGGAGAGAATTTTTCACTCATAGGACCCCATCTCCTGAACCTTCTATGCCAGTAAGTAGCTTTGAAACCTTTGTAAACAGCTAGCATTCACTCTTTCATAAGTAAGTTTATTCCGGTCATCTCCCACGATAATACTGAACCAGTACTTCTTAACATCCTTGCCAGCTATCTTGTAGCACTGCGCTTTCTCGTTCCTTTAGGTTACTCTGATCCTGTGTGCATGTGGACTTTTTGAAGAATTGTTCACCGTCTGTATCATCCAGCTGACTTAGAAATTTAAAGGCTATTCTCAGGCCCCTCCTCTCTCTTCTTCCTCCATGGTGGACAGCTGTCTAACCCTATTCCTTTAACCGTACCCTTTGATGCCCCTAGGGCTAAGTCCAGAGTCTTGAAATATAGGTTTTGAAGTATGAAAAGCCCTTTTCTGTAGAGTCAAATCTGTTTAAATATCCTTCATTTACTTATCCCTTCCTTCTGTTCAATCCCTTTCATTATAGCATTTCATGAGTCCTTTGTTAACAGACCCCTGACACAGACTCCAATAGATATTGAGTGTTGTAGGTTGGTGGCCAAGAGGTACCACTTGCATCAGCATGCTACTGATGTCTTAGGCCAGGGTGGATTGCCATAAGGTTGTTAGGTCACTGTTATTGAATATTTGCCTGCTACATAGATTTTCTGGTGGTCAGACAAGGTAGAATTTTGGTGGATCTGTCATAGTCAATGGGTAAAATGGTGGTGTAACCACCTTGCAAACAAATGTTTTCTTTAAAGTTCATAGGGCTTTGTTTCTGGTTAGTTAGGTAATGGTTTTCATGCTTCTAAACCTGCCTTCCCATTATGTACTGATAAGTGAAAGATTTAGGTTTTCTGTCACTGAACTTTTTTTTTTTCCCATGTGTAGTTATTTGTGAAGAATGTTTTTATGCTTTTCCTTTTAGTTTTTAGAAACATCTCATAGTTTTGGTAATAGATGAATAGAATTATCATATAATGATGAATTACATGTCTTGCACTTGTAAAGTGAATTACTACTTAATAAATACTCACTTTCTCTTACAAGTGTCTGAGCTGATAGTCTAGAATCAGAGTAAGAAGAAATCGATGTCATAATCTTTCCATATGTTCTTGGTTATATCATGATTATACCTATATTATTGTACTTCTCATGTTAGTTTTAAGACATGTCTGCCTGAAATGCATAATCTTTTCCACCGAGATACTTCCTGATGAATACATAGCTTATGATAGCTCATGCACCACCTCATGTTCATGCAGAAGTGAGAAGGCAAAGTTATATGTTTATATTTTAATTAAAAACTTGTGTCCATCAGCTCTTCTCACTTTCCTCATGAATATGAATATCTTAAATATTGACAAAACTACATTTAACATAAATAAAACTGGTATTGGAGAGAGTACCACATTTTACAGAATACATATCTTTTAAAGTGCAGAGCTTTTGATTAAAGTTATTAAAAACAAAATTACAATTTCAGCACCTGCATGCTTTGTTGGCTGCCGACCCGTTTGCTGTACAACGCCAGTCGTGCAGCTTGTGGAGGCGGTGGCACACACACATCGCAAGTCAGGGATGGTGTGTACAGACTCCTCTGTATTTTTCCAGACTCACCTACACACAGCAGTTCCCCTGTTACCAGGAGTTACTCTGCACTCACCCACACACCCAAGACATGTTATCAGGTTGACGGTTCTTGCTCTTGGCAAACGGAGACACTGCCACAGAATGTCATAATAAAAGGAGCTGAATCTATTAAGAAGGATGACTTGCTGATGTTGAATCCAGAAGTTGATGAATCATCTGAGATGAATTCCAAGCGGCCCAGGGAGCTGCTGTCTCCGGTACGACCGTTACCACAGAAGAAGGTTAAAGGTAGTTGTCGGTCTCAGGAGAGAGTCACCAATCCCACATCTCTAGACTTTATTCCTCTCCCTTCTAGTCCGCCACAAGAGAAGGATGATTTAGGTGATTTCTTTGTTATTGATACCACTCCTTCAGAAGTAGATTTTCCTGAGCTGACCAACAGTAACAAGTGTAACAGAAAAAGTAAAAACAGTAATTCTGAGCAGGTATTAGCGAATGAACATGACAGCAAGAGAGAAGACTCAGTGGGTGATAATGGCAGTGGAGAATGTACTAGACATAACCAAGTGACAGTGTCATATGATTGTGATGTTGTTTATGTTCACTCCACCTCAAAATTTGAAAAGAATAAATCCTTGAATAAAAACAAATATAATGGTAAGAAGAATAAGAAAAGGACTAACTGTATTGGTAATAGTGATGAGAAATCTGAGGGACTCGTAAGGAATGAGGACATTGATATCTTGTATGAAGGTCCAAGCAGCCAGGTTCAAGATGAAGTTATGGTTGTGTGCACTGTTAATACAAATCAGAAGGACAAAAACCATCTTCTGTCATCAAGGTCACCTGCCCTGGATGGTCAGTCCAGGAAATGTCACACTAGTACAAGACAGGGACTCAAGACCAAACCAAGCGACATACAGCCTGAAGAAATAATTGCACTGCAGCCCAAAAGTGTAAGGGAAAAGAAGAAGGAACCTGAAAATTGCCAAAAGAGGGAAGCAAGTCCTGACATACAAAAGATCAATGTGATAGACCCTGATGTTGTTGAGATTGAGGAACCTCCAGCTTCAAGCAGCAAGAGAGATGAAGGGGTTGAAGTCATTGACATTTTTGGCTCTGACCATGAGGACACCTGCAGCACTAGCTCTTCTGACCATGAAGTCAGAGATATGGATGTCAGCACTACAGAATTCATATCTTTACAGAAATTATGTGTTAGGGACTTGGAGAACACTGAGATCGATGTTAGTGACGAGACTCTAGAGTTGCGGAGAACATTAGAAAAATTAAGAAAATGGGAGATGACAGGTCTGGGGCAGGAGATTATAGCTGGAAGGAATATAAAGCCAACAGATACTATGTTTACTGTCATGTCATATAATGTACTTGCTCAAGCATTGTTGACTGACAACATGAGACTTTACAAATCTTGTAATGAGGAACATCTCTCATGGCCATACAGATGGGCATTGCTGCAGCATGAGATTCAAGATCTTGACCCAGATGTACTCATGTTGCAGGAAGTTCAGGCATCCCATTACCACAGTCACTATCTACCATGGTTCAGTCTCAAGGGCTACGATGGGTTGTACAAGAAGCGAACAGGAATTAAGGCAGATGGCTGTGCAATATTCTTCAAAAAAAGCAAAT
Source organism: Panulirus argus (assembly GCA_038088735.1). Lineage (NCBI taxonomy): Eukaryota > Metazoa > Arthropoda > Malacostraca > Decapoda > Palinuridae > Panulirus > Panulirus argus. The sequence goes on from JAYMFT010017940.1 coordinate 14,878, forward strand.
TTTCTGTGATAGAACATAGCAGTGTTGAGTTTCTACAGCCAGAAGCCAGTAATGTCCTAGATCGTGATAACATCGGCCTCATAGTAAAACTCATGCCACTGTCACAGCCAAACTTGCCAGCATTCTGTGTTGCCACGACGCATCTGTTGTATAACCCACACAGACATGATGTCAAATTGGCTCAGGTTGTTTTGCTTTTGTCAGAAATAGACAGGTTGTGCTATGAGGGAGAGGAAGGAGGTAAGACCAAGTACTGTCCTGTGATAGTAACTGGTGATTTTAATGCTGAGCCCCACAGTGCTTTACTTCGTTTCATAAAGGATGGTCAACTACACTATGAAGGTCTAGCTCGTAAGACTCTGGCTCGGCATGGTTCATGTGGGCCTTTTCTTGGGCCAGAACTTGTCCCATCATCTCTTGGTCTTACTGATCGCTGTCAGCATTCAGTGTTAGCACAAAGTCGATTTTTGGAACAGACCCGTGGATCCATCTTTTCTTTATCAGACAAGCGAAAACTGGAGGAATCACTAATTCGTCTGTATCATTCAGACCGTAATGTACCACCCTGCAGGACCTCCAATTCCACTTACCAAGGTCCCACACCATCTGGTTGGTTTACTCATGGCTTCAACTTTCACTCTGTTTACCGTCATCGATTGAGTCGTTCAGGTGGGGCTCCCGAGGCCACCACTCACCAGAATGGATGGACTTCAGTGGATTATATGATGTACTCTCGTGCCTATTCTAACTCCTTAGGAAGGCCAGTTGAAGGAAATCTAAAGCTGCTGGCACGATATGGTTTGTTATCTGGTTCAGAAGCTGAAAGATATGCACCCTTACCCTCAGCAGTATGCCCATCTGACCACTTTCCTCTTGCTGCACAATTCTTGCTCCGAAAATAGCCCTGAATTTTTATTATTGAATGAGGAAGATACATTGGTAATTTACTGTGTAATGGAATTGAAGAAAATTTATAAAATTTTATACGTTTTTGCTCCATGAGTTAATGGGAGCCTTACAGCAGTTTTATTGTCTATCCATACATCCGTCTGTCCATCCATCCACCGTGTGGTATTCACTGCAGTTGTATTTAGGATTGAAACATGAACACCAGGTATGGTACAAAAGCCCTTTGCTGGGTTGTGATTCAGCATTAAGGTGACAGTGAAGCACTTGCTTCTGTCACATAGTTTGAATTTCAGTGATTTCATGATATGAAAATTATATTTTAAGTAAAATTTAGTTGTAAGTTAAGATACTTGTATGGTATTTGATGAAGTATTAAAAGTGGTACAATTGTTTTTTATACAGCTGGGAGCTTGTACTTTAGCTTAATGTCAACCTGTAAAATTTTTGTGATTGGGTGATGTATTCTCAGGTTATATGCCCCAAGCTATGGGCTGTGGAAAGTGATTCTGTGAATCACAAAAATGTCATCCAGTCCACAGGAAATGCATATAATGATTTTCATATACAGATTTCTGAAGTTGTAGGAGAGTACCATGGCCACTGGTGAATATTTCTTGTAAAGATTAAGATATTTATTAGATGTATAAAAGATGTTAGGAATATTGTACAGCTGTTTGATATTCATGATTCATGAATGTACAAAAACAAATGTAAATAGAACTCTAAAACTGAAAAATGTATTGGTCATATTTTACCTTCAGCAAAGTAAGGAAGTACTCTTTAA
>JAYMFT010017951.1:0-16569 GCA_038088735.1 Panulirus argus
ACACGCAGGGAATACGTGGGAAGTATTCTTTCTCCCCTATCCCCTGGGATAATATATATATATATATATATATATATTGGGAGGAAGGGTGAAGGGTAAAGCGTGGTGTGAGACCAGGATGTTGAAGGGAATTACTCGTTATCCTCCCTGAAGTCTCTGCTCTTTCCATTTCATGGCCGATTTGTTGTGTTGTGTAGGATTGTGGCGCCTGCTTCATTTCGTCACGCCCTCTTGGTTGTTCTATCCTCTCATCTTTCGAGAAACCGTTCGGTGCCTACGACGCCATTAAGTGGATTTAAAACCTCGAACGTTGTGGCCTTTGTTTGGGCCGGATGCATTGGTAAAGCGTCGGTCGTATGCAGGGTCAGGATGTGTGTGTGTGTGTGTGTGTTACCCCTGCCACAAGGACATGAATCGTACACACTGAGGTGTTGTGAGTGACCTGGTGACATTTGTCGTCGTTTCCCTTCTTGGTAGCTCCAGGTAGTTGACACTTCCGACACATGCTTCCCTCCACCCCAGCGCCCGGGTCAAACCAAGCTGTATGACTAGGACAAACGTGTGTGTGTGTGTGTGTGCTGTGTTGACGGAAGGCCAATTGCAGGGTGTCTCTTGTGGTCTGCCTGAGAGCAGTTCTCATCATTCCTTGGTCTGTTAAGACCTGACAGACTAAAGGGCCTGTGTGGGGCCAGCTGAGAGAAGTAAACCAACACCACCTGCTGTGCGCACACCAGGAGCTGTAAGGCCGTGCATATTTTACGGCTGAAGTGTGTGTTAATCATTTCTTGCATTATGTACCGGTTGATGTTCTCTCTGTGTACAGCGTTTTGGCAACGTTAGTTTGTGAGGAGTTCCTAGTCTTCCTGCCTTGTGGGGAGAAACATTACAACTTCCTCGTTCAAGGATAATTCCACTTTCCGTAAGTACCAAAGTAAGAGTGGAAGTCGCCCTTATTTTGTGTGCTTTGAAACCTTAGTAAGGTTCGTGAGAGTCGGGTGCACCGCCGTGGCTCTGGGACCTGTAAGGGTTCAGGTCATCACACCGTCATGCTGACGGGGTTAATAAGCATTACAAGCTCCTTGGATATTTTTTTTTTCACCTGGTCATTTACCTCTACAATGGCCACAACCTTTACAGGATTCGGGTTTAACCGGAGCGGGAGTTGTAATCGATATCCTCTGGTCTGGCGAGGATGGAAGCGTTGGCTGCTCACGACCGGATTGGCAGTAACTCTGGCTGTACTTCTCTCAAGCTAGCAAAGAAGAGGGAGTCAATTGGGTTCGTATATGTGGCAGGGGCCTGGTTGGTGGCTGCTTGATAAGAGCGCTAGTGCTGGGGGGGAGTGTCGGAGGAGTGGGCGTTGCGCTCCCTTGATTGTGTGTGTGTGTGTGTAAAGCGTGTGTGTATACGACATGTGGCTGGCGAGACGGGGGGAGAAAGTCCATGTAATTCTGAAGGCAGCGTATCCTCCTCCTCCTCCTCCTGTGGCGCTGGTACTTTCTCGCCACAAGTGGCACGTACGTAGGTATCATCATTGTACACGGTAATCGTAAGTTCCGCTACACCCTTGATTATGACGAGCAGTCACTCCAGGTGAAAAGCAGTAGGCTTTTAAAGGCACAAGATTACTACGAGCGACGGACGGGCGGGCAACCCCCTATCTTTTTAAAGATGGAGGTTTAGTGATGCGTATGTGGTTGAAGACGAGGTTTTGGTGATGCGTATGTGGTCGAGTGATTGCATGATCTGATTGGGGAAACCCTGAGCGACTTGTTGGATAACTCCTCGAGCCAGACAGGTTGGTTGGGTCAGGGGTTTTCCCCTTCCCCAGCCTGATTGCGTTCCCGCCGCCAGACGCTCTCATCACTGAAACGTTTCCCCCTCGGGTTCAAGGGGCCACAGTCACGAATGTCTGGTGGCCTAAGAAGAAGAAGAAAGATTTAAAAAACTTCGCCTTCAAGGAAAATGAAAATGGAAGTGTTGGCATGGAGTGAATTGACTTGCGGGGGCACCCCGTGCAGTTGTTATTGGAGGGTCAGGGTATCCACCACTTGCAGTTTTGTACATTACTACACGTATAGTAAAATTGGGAAGAGAATGTGGGGTGTGTATCCAACATTCACAAAGTTCCCCCATGCCCTGTGTTTGAGGCGTAGGGTTGAAACTGTGGTGATTTGTGTGAAGTGTGTTTTCGGTGCTTTGATGGTCTTGGGTGTTTGAAGTGCGTACGATGACTTAGGTCGTCGAACTAAAGGGTTGACTGATCATGAGTGATTGGGTTTGAAGTCGTAATGAGAGAGTTAGGTTGTCGTCGTAAGTGGGGTTAATGGTGATGTTTTGCTCGTAAATGTTATAGCACTGGCACCTGGTCCTTCTGTGGATGGGCTTCCTCTTTTCATCTTGAGAATAAACATTTTTCAAATTGAGGTTGTTTATATATGCCGCCAAGGATCGCCAGGCTAACCATTGCCGTGGTAAAGGCTCGCTATCTGTCACCGCCATTTATCAGTGCGCTCCACTCCTGCGCGCACGTTTTTAATTTGAGGAAAGACAGACAGAGTGCGCCTTTGTATTTTTCGCGCCACGGTTATCTTCACAAAGATTAAGAAGGCCACTCGTTCATCGCAATGTAGGTAACGTGGGGGCGGACTGCTGCTACTACTGCTACCCCCACCACCACCACCACCGCCGCTCAGCCAGATCTCGGGGGTCTCCTGTGATCACAGGCGTTGTGATTGATTTTTTTCGCGAGATTATCAGTTTGATTGGATTCGTGCCTTGCCCCGACCGACCCGCTGGTTGATGGAAGTCTTATAGCATGTCAAGGTTTGTAAGTCATGAGGCCACGAGCCCTCAGGGTCGGTTGTTATCTTCCGAAATAACTGGGTTGTGTTACATGGACTCTCGATGGTAGATAAGTCACGATTGGTGTTCAGTTGAAAAAGAAAAAAATGTTAGTTTTACGTAGACAAGGCTCCGGGAGGATACGTAACGCTACGACGGTGAACGGGAGGCGTGGTGGTGGTAGGTATAGGCTACGGGTAGCCGGGCTTGCGTTATAGACGTGGGCGGGGGCTGCGAGTAACGCCGCTCCTGGTGATCGTCAGGTGACGGTGCACCGGCTGGCTGGCTGGCTGGTATACCGCGGGTACACGCTAACGGTACAGTGACGACACCTCTCCACGCGCAAGGCTCTTGAACCATCCGCTTATGCAAGTGAGTGAGAGGTGCAGACTTGCGATTTGGAAATGGTGTATCGTTTTGGTGCGGAGGAGGATTGCGTCTCGTCGCCGGAGTCATATAATCGTGTTTCGTATGTTCATAAAGTTTCGCTGTGGATGGTACAGAGCCTGGCAGCTGTAGCATAGTTCAGAATAGCAGGGTTGAACAGTACGTCGGGGATGGGGGAACGTAAGTACGACCCCTTGGCAAGGAAGTGTTCACCTTGCGAACTGCTACTCCTCCTCCTCGTCTTGGAGCGTGGTGGACCCAGGTTTGTGTCTTAACGGTGGTGGTGGTGGTGGCAGTGGCTAATGCAAATAGTGAGTACTGCCCCTCAGCGACAAGGGCAGCACTGAAAAGCCATCATGGGTTTTTACGGTTGAATTGTTACTTTTTTACATTTTTCCTTTTCATTTTGGTTATTGACTTTCGGGTTTTTCTCCATATTGATTGTGTTGGGGTATTCTCTGGTCCTTCGTTCACTCCCACCATACTGATGGTGGCAGTCTTTGTATGCTCTAATTTTGTGTGTGGTTCTTCGGCACCACGTTAATTGCGGTAGTGGCAGTGAGTGGTGTTGAGTGGAGGCGGGGTTATTAGGCGAGTTGTAGCAGTATTGATCAGACTGGAGCGGCACGCGTCAATAACGCCGACCCCCGGGAGCCTGCTGTGTACTCCCGGGGCGCCTCTGGCTAGTCCTTATTACTCTTCACTGGTGTGGCGAGTGCCACTCGCCCTGGAGAGTCAGCTGGCACCGTGGTGGTGGTGGTGGTGTGTGTGTGTGGCCACTGATGTTGATAAAGCAAGACATGAATGCTGATAACTACCTGATCCCATCTGCCATTGCCTGACTGGTTTCCCCAGTTTGGAGGTGTTGGGAGTACTACTACCCGTTCGGGGGAGCAAGCCGAGCGGTGGAGTGTTTTGTGAAACAGGATCCTTTCTTCCTGGCCCTATCGACATCTCTAGTGCACTTGACAGGGCCAGTGGCACGTGTTTGTGCCACGTGTTGCCGTAGCTTCTTGGGCGTATCGTAACTGGGAGATTTCCATCGCGAGGGAAAGGTGTGGTGTGTTAGGCTGCCCCCACCCCCGGTCGTATTTTAGGTTAAGGGCAGCTATATAAACCTTGGCAGCCGTTGAAGTGCGGACTGACGACGGCGACAACGACGTGGAGGTGGTGTCGTGAGCGAGTTGCTGACGTCGGCGGGTGTTGAGGTCATTATTGATGATGTTGAAGCGCGTGGGGCCGACCGGCCGCCATCAATATTCCACGCCGCCACCGCCTGGCGCCCGATGTTATGGAGACCCGTTGTTTACACGTGAGGCGGCCGCGGGGTCTTATGCCCTGCTGTTACCGGTTGACGTAATCCCTGCACACGGCAGTCGCCTTCCTCTATCCGTCGTACGGACTTTTTATTTTAGTTAGGGGCATTGCCCGACATTTTTGTCGTATTTGGTTGTGTTGTAGGTGGGTCATGCAGCTGTAAGTTAAGCTTACTTTAGGTGGGTCAAGCTTGCTTGGGCAGTCCTGGAATTGACCAAAACTAACGTCAAGGAAAGTAGAAAAGCTTAGGAATAATTGTCATAATTTCCAGAGGATTTCACTTCTTGCCGTTTCATCGCCGCAGGCATATCTGGACGAAATAGTAAAACAGAAGCAAAAAAATGCCTGGCCCAGTGTAATCTCGCGCAGTTATTTATAATTCCGGTTCACTGGTATATGGCCCCGCGGGGCTGCCGTTGAAAGTAGCATTAACCTCCAAGTTTGTGGCCAGTGAAGGGCCGGAGGTAATGTTGTGGTTATTCCCCGGTTGCTGGAGAGTCTTCGTCGTTGTCTTGTTGCTGCTGCTCCTCTGGGCTTCATGGTGTGTGTGTGTGTGTGTGTCAGCGTTGTCATGGAGTTGCATGTTGTGCAGGTCCGTGCGTCGGTGGTCTGTTGGTGTTGCGTGTGTTGCCCGTGGTTTCATTGTGTATCGGGGTGTGTGCGTGTGTGTGTGTGTGTATATATTATGCATGTGTCATTGTTGCCATTTGAGTTGCGTGTCGTGTGAGGCCGTGTGTGTTGGTCACATCCTGTTGCAACCAGCCTCGCCATTCTTGTGTCTCAACAGGCGTCGATCCGTTGCTCGGCAGTGTTCTGATGTGTCTTCGTTCTTGCGCAGATGAAGATGATCAACTGCAATGCCGAAGTGGGTGGAGTGTCTCCAGGAAAGCCGCACAGTTATTTCCCGGTCAGCTCCCTGGAAGACGAAGGTCGGCTGTTTGTAATGTATTGGCATGTAATGACGTATCGTCATGAAGGGGAAGAGCGTTTCGTAAACCAAGGAGGTCAACATTTTGTTGCGTAAGACTGGTAGGGGTTGTTTGCGGAATCGGTAGGGTTTCGTGAGCAGTAGGTTGCCGGGTGATTGGGCTATATTGCTCGGGGTGATCGCCGTTTCCCACGGTAGCGAGTTAGCACCAGCACCAGACTGATATGGGGTTCAACCGCTCGCATCCATTTTTTAGCTGTCATGTGTAATGCACCGAAACACCACAGCTCCCTTATCCACGACTAGACCCCCCGCAGAACTTTACATGGTTTACCCCAGACGCTTCGCATGCCCTGGTTCAGTCCATTGACAGCGCGTCGCCTCTAGTATATCACATCGTTCTAGTTCACTCTGTCCCGCCCACGCCTTTTCACTCTCCTCTATATACAGTCCACGATCGGTCAAAATCTTTGAGTGTATATATATATATATATATATATATGGAGACATATTTATAAAGGAGTGAGATGGAGTTAGAAGTGAATGTTTAATGGAAGTTGGTGGAAAGTCGCGACTTTCACCAATTAAGGAATAATGATTCAGACTCACGAGAGACTTGCTGCACCACCCACCAGCCTCTTACCGTTCACCATGTGACTTGGAGGACGCGAGTTGCGTATCTGAAGACATGGGTGCCACTCTCTGCTAAGGAACTCCTAAGTTCGTCTGTAGAAGAGATTGAATAAACTATAGTAAAGATTCGTACGAAAATATGGGAAGAGGAACGATCCATTAACGAGTTGATCTAATTCGGTGTACGAACCTAGAATTGCCAGTATGAAGTGGGTATGTTAACATTTAAACACACACACACACACACGAGTCCCACAGAAGGAATGTTTATACCAAACAGGAGAATCCAAACGAGTTTGTAGCCATTTCTGTGTATTCCTCGCAGTGACCCTCTGCAGTGGTGTATTGACGGTACAGATTCGACCATAGCCAACTGGCGTGGGTTGTAGGTGACCTCAAGGGTGTCTTCCTCCTCGTAAAACACCAGATATGAATAGCATTGTTCCTTCTTCTCTGGGAGGCTGCGTTGCGCTGGTCCTTCCGCGTGGGCAAGGTCGCCCTAGGTGACTGGGTTCCTTGTTATGCTGGAGTAGTCGAGCGGCGGCGGAGAGGGGCGTATTGTATGAATTTTCATACCGTAATAAATTATGTTTCTACCTTATCCCGGCCGGGCGCGCCGCCTCGCCTCTCCAGGCGTGGAAGAAGTCGTTAGAGAATTCCAAATTCGCTCCTAGGAAGTTGAGAGGACCAATTCTACGACCTTGTTCGCTTGCACGTCCATCACTTAGTTATAGTTTTACTTCTGAAGTCAGTTCACGGCCATTGCTTTGTGTACGGTCATGGGACTCTTGTATGCAGATGCATATTGAGGTTTGCCTAAGCATCTAACCGAAGTAGGCAGGTTGCCCTCACCTGCACATCACATCTTAGAGATGAGCACCGTGGCGGGTGTTTTAAGATGCTACCGGTCATGTTTTCGCGCGCGCGAGAGTTGTCATGGTAACGAGGCAAGCTTTTCTGTCGTCATGACAACAGGCTCGTCTGCCGTTGGTACACCAGTAGAAGCCCTTTGTTTGCCCGGCCTGCCCTCGCCATCAACCAAGGACTGTTTGCCGTCCCTCCCACAGTTGTTTGCCCTGGTCCCAATAGTTTTGTCTTCGCGCCGTGTAATTGAATATTGATCCTGCATTAGTCGTCGGCTGGCGCCAAGGCCGCAGGATTGCGATAGAATGTATTGATTTCTAGAAACTAGTTTAATTGATCATGCAGTCTCCAAAGGTATCGAGATCGGGGAACATTTGATTAAGTCCCATCGACTTTGCTGAATAACCGTCCGCGTTGTAAAAAATTGATCATCCTGCGCTAATTAAGTCCGTGCCGGGCGGTAATTCTGCAGTCGAAGCAATATTCAGGAAGTGTCATTAAAACTCCATCCGGGCCATGTAATTTTGATGCAATCGAAGCAGAGACTTAAGCGTAATGAATAGGGATCGCCGTTTAGATGGTTGGGTAAAAGTGTTGCTGCTGTACACGAGGATTACGTTGATTCAGCACTGGTGTCCGTGATGTTGGCGCACGCAGCATGTGTATGATTGTGGTTCCTCAAGAGATGAGATGATCTGTGTCTTGCCCTTTATAAGCAGTGGCGTTGACTGCTCTAAAGAGCTTTGGAACTTGGAAGGAGGTTTGTGACTTTCCTCTCTTGAATTATGGTCTTTTTTTTTAACACCTTTAAGCTTCGCACTGATGATCAGTTATTTTACCAGACTCATATTGCGAGCGCATAGTTTCCCTGTAGACTCGTAAGAAGTGTTTGGAAAGACGATGGACTTGCCACGTGAAGGTCCTCAGAACATGAGTCCGTCAGAAACGTGACATGCTTTCTTCACCAGTACCCATCGTGATATAATTCAGAGCTAGGGTTTTTCCATTTGAAAAGTTGCTCTCTCTCTCTCTCTCTGAGGATACACAGAGAGGTAAGGCAATCGCTGGATAACAACCCCCTTGTTGCTTGGGGCGTGGCGTCTGGAAGGTAGTATACCTGTCCGTAACTTGATGAACGACACGGCTACGCCTTATCTGGCTGCCGCCCACTAACTTTGCTGCTGCCTGGGTGGGTTGCTGAGGCTTGTGCTTTGCCTCTGTAACTCTCGCCTGCTTGGGAAAGATGGAGGGGGTTCTCTTGTAGATTTAGACTTGGTGGTTCACTGGTTCGTTAGCTGGGTGATGAACATATCAGGGGATGCGAATAGATCTTGATTCTCTATAAGATTAATTAAATTATTATTAAAGCACTGTGATATATTGTTGTGGTGTTAAGATGGTGTTGATTGATAAGATAAAAGTCTGAGGTTACCGGTGACAGAGGATGATTGGAGATCGTGGAAAAGATTTGCCAAGTGGTACACAGAAGGAATAAATGTAAGGGAAGAGATATATATGGATACATAGGAGAGGGAGATAACAGAAAATAGGATCAGTTAAGCTGTCAAAAGAATGGGAAAGCTGGGGATTATAGAGAGGTGAACAAGATGGAGGCAAGTAGAGGTGAAACTACAACGAAGTGGATCTGGAAAGCGTGTGTTTGTCAGCACGGAAAAGTGGTCCGGTGCCGGATGATTGGACGCTGTTATTGTTGTGTGACGGAAAGGGGAGTGAGTAAAAGTTCAGGTGTTAAGAATTAGAAGAGCGACTCTCCGTTACGCAGTCGGCGAGTTGGGGGTAATGGACACTGTTTTTCTCGTTTTTGCAAAGGCGTTGAAGAAAATAAACCGGCGTTTTTTTTTTTTTTACTAGAGAGAGAGTGATTAGCTATTCAACAGATGTGGGGGTAAGAAAGGACAATCGATAGGTAGTTTTGCTTTGCATAACAAAAATGTTGCGAAAGGAACCATGCCTGTTGAAGACGTTATTATGAGGGGTTGCCACAGGGAGCAGTGTTAGCAATACAAACACGGATGCAGTTTACTAGCGGACAGAAGTGAATATAATGAAATTCAAGGAAGATGAATATAATGACCTCTCATAATCCTCTTTTATGTCTCAATTAAGGCCCGGCCGTGATGTGGACTTTCGTCCGTGACTGGAGCCTGCAACGGGGGGGGGGATAAATTACAAAAAAACGAGTCTTGGAAACGTCAACAATGGGTTGGCGACATCGTACAAAGACCCAACAAGGGAAAGCGATAGAAAGTGACGCAGACTTTTATATAAAGATCCAGGAGTCATTATATATGAGAAAGTAGAATTCAGAGAGAATGGTTTCTAAGAAATAAGATAGCTTAGTCCAGCTAGTTTATGAGTGGTATGATAACGAGAACTCTTCACCGAGAGAAGACGAGTGATGAAAATGTTCATGGTTTACGTAAAAGAAAATATGAATATCTCTGTGTTGTATGGTCACCTGACCAAACAAATCAGAAATAAGGAAATTATTGACACTGAGCCGGACAAAATCGAGTGGGCGGAGCATGGTAATGAAATATCGAAAATCGTGAGTGCGTGTAAGACCTCCCAACTTGGACAGCCTTGAGAGATGACGAGAAAGATTCCTGATACTTTACACGTGGCAGCAGATGGAAGGTAAGAAGGTCAACAGGCAGGGCATAAAAGCCTATCACTAAGGGAGAAACAGTATTAAGTTTGCAAGAATACTGTGGAATATAATGATGGCAGACAGAAATATACGAAATTTAAGGGGGGAAAAGGGGAAATCATTGTGTACTATCTGTCGGGGACGCAAGGCAGTCGCATTTCCCCACATGGAAACGTATTAAAAGAAAATTGTCTATATGGTTAAAGTCAGTTCCAGAGGAACCCTCCGTTGAATATGGAATAGGCGTGGCGGCCGAGAGAAGCTGTTTTCACCAAGGAAGACGTGTGTGCTTAGCGCTACATGCTGAACCTGCTTAAAATCTTGTAAGTTCCCTCCTATATCTCTCTCTACGTTTCCTGGCGCTACTTCGTTGACGTGGAAACGGCGATCAAGTGTTATAATGATAGTAATGATAATATATATAATGTACATACATTAAATTCTGTTTCTCATGCACACCAATAAGCAATATCTCTCGGGGGTTCCCGGTCAGGGCGAGGCCCTGGGTCCACTCTCATTTTTTCCCCCAATGTGTCAGTGTCTGAAGAACTTGACTGCCTTGATGACTGCCTTCAGCGGTATTTGTCAAAATCAATACCAACTGTGTAGTATACTTTATATATCCGGAGAGACATGCGATCACACAGTTGCTCTTGAAGCTTGCATATGGGGCATGCGCCGCCTTAAGTAGAAGGATGGAAATGAAAAAAGAAGTTAGGCAAGAACGACCGGAAATGGATGAAAAAAAGAAAAGGTTGTAAGAAATTAGGAAGAGACTGACGAGAACTTAAGATACCAAAACGAAAGTCACAAACATGGAACACAGATGGCAATCCATCTTTCGGTTGTAAACTTTCTGCCTTGTCGTAGTCCCAATGTTTTCACGGTATGTATTCTTGCCGTATATATTCAGCCCACCTGCTGGAAATATTCAGTCAGTTATCATTTCATTATTAAAATTATTATTATTATTATTGTTTTAGAAAAATGCTCACACCTGTGCAACACTATCACTTGTAAAGCTGTTGAAAACTTTGGTGGTAACGTCAGACGTTTCCCTTTTGGAAGGTAGACTGAAATCCCTTATATTTTGGTATTTAGAATACCGGAAGGCCTAGTCAGTTTACATCCGAACTTGATCCCAGATGACTAGGGGTGAAAGACGTGGTAGATCGTATAGAGTTGCTGCCATATGACTGTAGGAAAACGCTTATGCATTTGACTGTAGGAAAACGCTTATGCATTTACCCATGTCTTAACCTTAATTATATGCTGTGCTGTGAGAGAAGTCTGGACTCGTTGGGTACCCTGTCTCTTGAACTTTCTGTTGCTGCCACGAAGCCTAAAACAGTACTTGAGCATGACTGTCCGATCTTTTATTAGGTGTTATGGGCCTGGCCTTTGACCTGAGCCGCTGGGGTCAGGACAGAGGTGGCGACAACATAACCTGGAGACTATATGTGTATGGAGATTCGTATAACCTTGTATCCATAGCTTTGACTTCAGGTCTTAAAATGCCAGCACATTATTCTACCGGGAAGACAAGCGGATGACGATGGAATTATTTACCGGCCGTAAAAGTTGAAGGGTGTGCCTCTGAATTTGGATCACGACATTGGGATTCATCTTCAGTTCGCGAACTGCCGGATCTGTACACAATCACCTGATTGATTGAAGAATGTGCGTCCTTTCCTGGCTGAGGGTTGGAGCCGGTCTTTATTGCGTCAGAGCCAAGGAACCCATAAACGTGAATAAGGGATGCTTGTAAATTGAAAGCAGGATTGTTTACCGGTTTCCGCGCTCTGTTTAGGGAACGGCAATTGCCGCCAAGGACAGCGGTCTGGAGATTAGTCGTGGGTGCGTAATTTAACCCCGGGGTTTGCTTCTTGTTCTTAGGTCATGGGAACCTCGCGCTGTGTCCGGTGACTGCGTCAGGTTCTGTCATTGTAGCGTGTTTCACATTCAGGCTGAATCCGTCGTGCTTGTGACTGGGGAAAGCGGAAGATGTGTGAAAGTCCTTCGCACTCGATTCCTCCCCGTCTATCGCGTTTAGAAAGCTTCGTACTTGGCTGAGCACTTGATCGAAGATCTTACGGCTGTCGGTGCTGTCAAAAACGTAAGAGTACGCATTGATAGCTAAGTTAAAGAGCATGAACCAACGTTTGGGGTCAGGTCAAAAGGCCAGGCCATCATATCCACAAGTGTTAAATGTTGTGGCTTTAAATGTCACATGAGACCTGTGGGCTTAGGCTAACGTTAGCTGAAGTATTGACGCAGCTTTAAAAGTTGTTGACACGCAGAAAGTTAGAAATAGGTCAGGCGGACGTGGTGTCAAGGTGGTGGTGGTAGTAGTGCTTGGTGGCCTGCCGCCTCACTGCTTGTAAAATCCCAAAGCAGCCTCGGTAAAGTTTCCTTGCATGTGATGACGGAGCTATTTAATAATGCCGGAACGGGCCAACTAGAATCATACACGAGCGCAAGGTGACTTCCTGTTGGTATCCACGGGAAACTCTCTTGGCACCGACTTCCGGCTAGCATGCGCAGGAACTTAATTGCGTCTAGGACCTTGTGCGGGCGAGAGGCGTCTGGTCCTAACGCCAAGTGGCAGAGAGATGGAGTCAGGAAGTATATTTTGTTTGAATTTGGCGATGGCGCAGAACGCATAGGGATAGGTGGTGGGCTCCTACGCCTCCACCCCCCACCTCACCACGCTGACATGCAACCCTCCGGAGGCAGACCTCAACACTCTTACTCCATGGAGTGAGGGAGGGAAGGGAAATTACAGATTGGAGAAGGGTTATGGAGGTAGCGGAGTAAACATTGTGGGGCAGAGGATGACCATCGGGGGATGCAGCAGAGCGCGTCCAACACCCATCAACCCGCTTCCCTTTTGCTGGTCAGTTTCTCGTTTTCTGTTCATGGCGAAAAAAAAAAGGGTAATTGAGTTCCTGGTAAGAAAAAAAGGTAGTTTGTACCTGATTGTTTTATTTATAAGTTATATTGCTTCATACTGAGTAGAGTCTAGTTTAGATTATCTGTTGACCCATATAGAAAAGGTCAGGTGCTGGCGCTAAATCTCACTGTAGTTGGTTACAGTGAGATTCCTCGTCCATCGGTAAGATAGGAAAGATAATGGTCGAATGCAGCATACAGTAAGTCGCTCTGAAGTGTCCCGAGAACCTGGATAGGCTGTGAAAACCTTATGCTCCATTCGCATTGACGTGCTAGGGTCAGTATGATTTATGGCTAGATTGCTAAACATGCGACGTTGAGTAGAAATTATGGCTTGAGTGGTATGCATACGACGCGCAGGTTACGGCTCTCGGTAATGCTATCGGGCCTCCTCCCTGACACGAACGGGTTCCTTGGGGCTTGAACACTCTGAAAGGCCAGCAAGAGGTTTGAGCGAAATGTATTTAAGTAGTATTTGTGTCATGGTTGAGGAGACTCCTCTTCCTCGCAATATCCTCTCTTAAGGTCGGTCACGTTGGTTTTCCTCGTACACACTGAGGCTGTCGTCTCTCCAGGCCTGTATATGGCGGTTGAATTGTCCGCACACCTGCTACCCTCTCAGTCCGCCGTCACAGGCCGGGTCTGGAGTGTACGATAGATTGTAGTAATTCCTCCCACAGCGGGAAGGGAGGTGCTTGTGTTGTGGGGGGAACTCTTGTCCGACGTCTTGGTTTTGCTCGCTGTGCCTGAATATTTTGTTAGCTTAGGCAAAGTTTCGAGATTGTGATTGTGGAGAAAGCTCAAGTAAGGTGGTCGTGTCTAGAAATGTTCAAGTAAGGGGTCTTGCCCATTTAGAACTCTGTCTTCGTATCTTACTGATAGGTAATTACGTAGCTCACTCGTTTCAACAAACCTTTAAATACACCTGATTACGAAGGTGCGACCGCTAGGTGGGTGTGTGACCTTGTTGAAGGCCAGGCCTTTACAATCAAGGTCCAGGGGGTTGAAAAGTGGTCGTAGAATTGAATTTAGTACCTCGTTTACTAGAGTTTGTTCAGCCATGGTGTTACTGAGTATATGCGAGGCCATCTGAACCTGACACATTTATATAAAGTACGCGCGGATCGAGACAGACGAAAGAGGGGCGGGATACGTGACCCAAATCCCGTTAAGCCTAAACCTGAAGGCCCTCCCCGTGGAATATATTACGGAAAATCTGGGCTGGCAACTCTCCGGACTCTGTGGTTCTTGGAGGAGAACCGTCACTTGTACGAGCGGGGATGGAAAAATCTCGGGTGTGGTTGTGGTAGATTTAAACACTCGGGTAGTTTACTGGTGCAAGATGTACGCATGTGATCGTTATCACCGGAGCGTGGTGGTTCGTGGCCCAGGGAAGTTGTTCGTGCAATGATTGACGACTTGGGTGTTTGCGTTGAACAAGGGTTGATTGCTCGCGATTGTTGTTTTGCGATAGTGGGGGTTTGCACTAGTTCTAGTGGTGTGCTTGCTGATGGTGTGGCAAGGAAGGAGGATGTGTTGAAATTATGCGTAAGAGGAAAGTTCTTTCTCTGTGAGGAAGTTTAGTCACACTGTAACGTAAGCGTGAGCGGAGAAGATAGCGTTCTTTTATGAGCATTTACTTAGGACTGTGGCTGCTGGTGGGAAAAGGTCGTAAAACTTGCCTCATCTTGTTTTTTATTTCTAGACAATAGAAATGGAAATAGTAGAGATGATTAACTTCCGTAGAGAATTGGTATTGGAAAAACGATGGAGCAGAACAAGTACTTATTTTTTTAATTCTTTGGAATTGTGGACGCGAGTGTGTGTGTGTGTGTGTGTGTGTGTGTTAGTAAAGTAAGAGGTTGTATACATGCTTGGTCAGATCCATGCAAGGTGGCAGTGTTTGCTGCGCATCGTTCAAGGTAGACCAAACTGTAATTATTTTTGGATGTTTGTCATGGAAAATGTACCACGTTCTCCAGCATCGTACGTGGTCTAGCTAGCCCATATGACAGAGTCTTTTCACGTCTTTACCAGGAATGAAGTCAGGCCAAGGCTTGTTGTAGACCGCCACCCATGAAGAGAATGTCCACGAAGAAGGGTGGATTCTGGAAGTGTTTACGCAGGGCGTTCCTGTCGTATTATTAATACTATGTATGGCTTCTATGTACACTCTCTCTCCCCTCCCCTCCCCTCCCTCCCTCCCTCCCTCCCTCCCTCCATAAACCCTCCCTTGAGCTTATACCTCATTACTGTCTCTCCATCTGCTTACCGTTGGGACGACCTTGACCGTGAGGCGGCAGGGAGGAGGAGGAAGGCACAAGATGTGGGGGGGGGGGATAAAGATCAATAGGTACACGTCATCAGGAGGGGGTGTGGGGGTCGTTGGAAAAGGTCTAGGGGGAGGGGGGGGGCTGCCCCGTTACTAACCTTAGGCCTAACTCCACTAACCCTCGCCACGTGTGCCTCCTCCTCTTTTGAACTTCACCGACCTGACACTGTCTCATTATATATATATATATATATATATATATATATATATATATATATATATATATTTTATTTCATATATATTTGCCATTTCCTGCGGTAGCGAGGTAGCGTTAAGAACAGAGGACTGAGTCTTAGAGTGAAAGTCCTCACTTGGACCCCTTCTCTGTTCCTTCGCCGTGTTGGGATCACGTGAGTTAACCATGAGCAGACCCACCAGAGCTTAGATGCGTAATTTGAAAGATCTCGACGGGTGACCGACTCTGAAAGAGCGGATTGCAGTAGGCCCTGCGTAAGATGGTGTTGGATCCTGCGAACTCTGTAAAAAAAAAAGTGGTGAAAAACCAGTTACGATATTTTTGGGATCTCGCCCACTCTCTCTCTCTCTCTCCCTCTTCACGAGCTTTTGAGCCTTAAGCCAGTCTAAAAATTCACAAGATAATGTGCGGTTTTTACCGTTTAATTAAGCCTAGGACGTGAACAATTGTCGGTGCTTTAATTCGCATAGGTAGTCTGTTTTACGTCAGTGCGTTGACACGGGAATAACAGAATAATGTGGAGAGATAAGCGGAAGGATGGAAATGTGTCAGACTGTGCGCGAACACGGCCGTAAAAATAGCATCAACTTCCGGGATCCAGGGTTAGTTAACTCGCTGCGGGCTACTCTTTAAATCAGGTGTGTTGTGTGTACAACAAAAAAAGAAGCAGCACCCGAGCGATCCAGTTCTCCTATGGCAGTGTGGCCACGTTAGCCAGCCAGCCAGGTAGGGCCGCTTAAGAAGCCTGACCTGAGAGTGCACCGCGCCTCATCATGGTCCCGGAGTGACCCAAGGGATTGAGACAATCCGTTGTCCTGCCGGACACGAGCCTGTGTGAGATCGTTATGTGTAAGGTTGTGTAAGAGCATTGTGTGTAAAGTTGTGTCAGGTCATCGAGAAGAGCGCTTTATCAAGATTAGGGGGTTGAGTATTGCAACAAGGTCAAGTGAAGAGCTTGGGTGTTTAAGGTCAGGTGAAGAAGGCATGGCTGAAGGTCGCATGAAGAGTTATGTGGGGGGGGGGCAAGTCTGGTGAAGAATTGACAATACACTCGGGGTTACACCGAAGGCAGGTTGTGGTTTTTACCGAAGTAGCTGAGGTTTGTGATGTATTTATGACGCCCCGTAGCCTAGGGCTTAAATAACCTGATATTTTCTTTTAATATATGGCCACTTAGGTCCGACAGTCTCCCGTCTCTTCAGTATTTATGCGTGCCACACTCCACAGGATGATTGTGGTCTGTACAGATATAATTAGCGGCACAAATGAATTACACGTAGTGGTGTAGGGGGATAAGCCTCTCTCCGCCTCCTTTCAGCCTTGGTGGTGCAGGAAGCTGCCGCGTTTGTCCGTATGGACGCGTGGCATGTAAAGCACTGGGAAGTCTCTCTCTCTCTCTCTCTCTCTCTCTCTCTCTCTCTCTCTCTCTCTCTCTCTCTTTTTGT
>JAYMFT010017962.1:0-16568 GCA_038088735.1 Panulirus argus
TCTCCCTACCGCATCCTCACTCCGTCACCCTACCGCATCCTCTCTCTCTCCCCACTCTCTCTCTCTCTCTCACTCACACACCCCCACTTCGCTTTTGTTAGCATACACAGGTCTACATAAAGTTCGGCGTTTCTCTCTTTACAGTCGCCCCTGGAGATGGAGGGTGGAGGGTGTGGTGCAAAGGGCGGAACCCATTGTAACATTTCCAGTCTTCCTGGAAACACGGGAGACTGGAACTCAGCTTGACGACTTCCTCTACACAGCCGCCAGGGGTCAAAAGTATACTGTCATTTTTTCCTTAACACAGGAAGGAGGGAGGAGCGTAGGAACGAGCATAGGATGTGGGGTTAAGACTTTTACTTCAGCAAAGATGTAAACTTACTTAACTAGGCTTCACTGAAAAGTGAAATGCCTAATGTTTGAGTTGGTGAATCTGTTATGAGTACCAAGCTACCAGGAGGCTTTGTGCGCGAGTAGTCCTTACTGTGAGGCTATTGGGAAAACCGATTTCGGTCTGTGATATTTACGTATTGCAGATAGTGACAATACGTGCACTAGAAAGAGATGATATACCTTTTTTTTTACCTGAGTTTCGGACTGATCACGTCTCAGTCTTCACATCAGCACTAAAGATAAAAGTGGAGATTAAAGAGACACCCTTTCTGAATGATTTATGTGTCAAATAATCATAAGGGAGGAATTTGTGATTATTCATGTATACTTTTTGGTTAAGGAAACGGTTTGGTACGATACCCTCAGAGACTGGTGGTCTAATTTGCCCGTTTCTCGGTAGAGGTAAGATGATTATAATCCCTTAACGAGGTGGTTAAGCTATTCCTCGAATGAGGTAAAATTGGTTTACATTAAAATTGCATGGAATCTGGATCGTGCCTACCGCAGGGTTCTTGAAAATCTCTTCCGCTCGTGTGGGAGTTGCCATCGCTGAGGGAGGGAAGCTTGAGGAAGACTAACCAACCAACGCTGACACCAAACCCGCCTTCACATTCCCTCCCTCTTGCCCTGCACAGAGACTGCCTGCCTGCCTCATTTGGTCTCTCTCTCTGGCGGCATTTACCTGACTACATGTGAGGCGGCTTCCACGAACACACGCTTCATCCGCCGGCGGACAGACCGGAGTTGCCCCGGCAACGCAAATTAACCTCCCGAGGAGATCCTGTTGCGTGCGTGTCCTGTCCAGGGAACACAGTCTTCCATCCCAGTCCCTGCATTGACTGTCTCAGGAGTCGGAGATGATGGATAGCAGTGTCTCAAACTGGGGTTCCCCCAAAAAACATAGCGTTCTATGTCGCTACTAATGGGCAACTGAATATCCCTGAGTTTTCCCCCCACAGACGTGAGTTACCAGCTCCTCTTTCACGTCGAAGGAGAGATTGATACAATCCTTCTCACTGCTCTCCTTGCATAGCCACTCCCGCGCACTCTCGTGCATGTCCAGATGACATGGACAGCCTTCGGCAACGCTTTCACCATAGCTTCCACATCTCCTGAGTAGACAGTAGACTCAGAATTCTACTGTCAGGGTGATCTTCGGCTCTGTTATGTCCTGACTCTTCAAAATTCAGATTAACCATCATTAAGAATTGGAGAATGAGACCTGATCTCTCATCTGATTTAAGCTGTGCTTATATTGCGCCGTTTGGATTCAAGAGGATTGATTGCTTCCTTGACCCCGTCTCTGTGTTCTTGAAGCCCGGAACGTAACTGAATCTCCCGTTTAAGTTTTACCGGCATTATAAGTCTTTAGCAAACTGATGGCTTTTCTCCTGGCAGGGTTTCCAACTGAATTTCAAAAGAAGGTTTTAAGAAAGCCTTTTTTTTTTTTTTTCGTGCCTGCCGGATCCTAGTCCTTGACCCGTTTCTAACCTAATTAGAGCGAGCTTCAGATCACAGATGAACGCTTCCTGTCGGGTGATCACTGTCCATTCAGTTGCAATTCGTCACTGAACGACTATGTGATCAACTGAACTATTTGAACACGGAAGTGGTACGTTGTGCTGTTAAGCATCGATCAAAACGCTGATTCTGAGATGATATAATTACCTCTGTGATTCTTCATTCCTTAAATTGGTTCTATCTGCAAATAGTTTTCTTATAAAACGATTCTTATCATCTTAATCATCCGCTGTTTATAAATTTAAGGAATTATCAACGTTTTGACGAATGCTTTTCTCATTTCTGCCATCCTTACTCAAGACCTTCACAGATAATGCTTTAATAAGTCATGAAATGCATTTATCAAATGAGGTCGACTTACCACCGTTTGGCTAATTGCTGAGGATTATTGTGCCTTGCATACTAACATGTTAACATTAGCCGTCTAACATATGCGAAACTCCAAGTTCCAGGAACAATTCTGATTTCCATGTTAATCCTGTCAGTGTTGTGAGGGAGGTATGCATCAGCTGGGATGATTGTGTGTGTGTGTGTGTGTGTGTGTGTGTGTGTGTGCCTGTGTGTGTAGGTGTTCAGTGTTCAGAGCCAGGCTGAAATAGATTGACATTTAGTTCCGTCATGACTTTCCTACAAAGTCCCCCTCCCGATCTGCAGCTCGTCACAGTGTCGTGTATACTCCGTGTGATGTCTAAGCACTGATGTGCGTGGGTCTGATTTCTCTCTCGTCTTGATGACGTTAGAGTTGCGGGAATAACACAAAGCATTCAGTAACTGGCTATAACGGGATTTAGCTCATTCTCATTGGCCAAGATCTCTTCAGTATGCTCGTTATAGAGTCTTCGGATGCACCATCTCCTGTGAGACAGAAGGCCCTACAGAACAGATGACGAGGTGCTTTCCCACACAGGGAGCACATGAGTCCTTGGAAATATCCTCTTGTTTGTGTTATCATCGTCTGTGTGCCGTTTTGATACCTACTTCTTTCCCTACATGTCGAAGCTTTGGAACTCTCTACCTTCCCATGTCTTTCCCAATAACTATGACCTGGCTCATTTCAAGAGACATGTTTTTCACTTTCTCAAAAATTTGTAAATACTTCCCCTGTCGGATTTTTCCCGCTTTCTCAATTCTCTCTATATTTCAATGATGGCCCAGCCTTGATGTGGACTTTTGTCCGTGACTGGAGCCTTCAACATAGAAAAAAAAAAAGAATAGAAGAAGAAGTAAGGAACTTGAATGATTGACAGGTAGAATTAAGATGAAGGAATGGGAAATTAACAGTATTTAATGGAAAATGAGAATCAGTAAAAAAAACAAATGGCATTGCTGCAGTATTAATGTTCCCATAGAAAATACCCAGGAGATAGAAAATGGACAAACCCCAAACATCCTTTGTAGATGACCCTGGTCAACTGGGCTGCTGCCTGCAGTGAACAGAGATGACAGATTCTTAGCCTGTAATTCCAAATCACAAATAGTAATACTGTAACATTATTGTTGGTGTATTTGTTATGGAAAATTAATGATTTGTGAATATAATGAATTTTTCAGAATCTTTTTTGCAGATCCTGTTTTCTAATACTTACATTTATGTATCATGAGGTAGGTGACAAACAAATTCCCTTGTAAATATTTAATGACTACATTTTTGGGCATCCTAATGCTGAGGAATTGACATTAAAACCTGAAATATTTGCCGTAGATATCTGAATGGCCAGGTTAGCTCAGGTGATTCTTATTACATTCAACATTTGAAAGAAGGAAAAATAGCAGTCTTGGGGTGTGGAACTTGAGAATATCATGAGGACTTCATTAACACTGTACTGTTACTGTGGTCGAAGAGTTGACAAATCGCCAGCTTCTCCTGTAGGTGACTCAGGCCAACTGTTACACTAAGTAGACTGAGATTGTTGCTTTTCGTATACTTCCATAATGCTTGTACTGATAATGTTAGTGTTGAGGAATTTAGTAATGAGAATCTATCATATGTATTCATGTGCATTACTGTACATGAAGCATATGCCACATTTAATGCATAGATTTTTGTAATATTATTTTTTAGAATATTTTAATGAGGTAACAACAGTACTTGAAACATTTGTTACATTTATTTGCCTGACCAAGATATCTAATTTTGTTTTTCTTTTAAGCTTGATGTTGAACTGAAAGTACTAGAGCCTGAAAATTGTTGCCTAAGATTATTGCTTACTTGCATTTTTTTTTCTGTAACGTTGGAGGCTCCAATCACAGACAAAGGCCCGCATCAAGGTTTGTCCTAATTGAAATACAGGAAGGTTGATAAAAGGGAAAAAGAAGGGAAAAGAGAAAGAATTTACAAATTTTGGATGAAGTGAAAAACCAACCAATCAGTAACACAGTCACTCCCTTTCTTAATAGGTTCAACTATAATACCATCCAATCCAGCCACCTCCTTTTTTATATGTTGAAGGCTCCAGTCATAAACAAAAGTTCACATCAAGGCCGGGCCCTAATTGGAATACAAAGAAAATTAAGAAGAAGAAAAAAAAAAGAAGGGGAAGTATTTACAAATTTGCCTCCTTTACCAATGTTTCTATTTCTCTTCTTGTTTTTCGAAAATTATTAACCTCCTTCCAAAATATCTTATTCTCCGTAGAGCTTACTTATACTCTCTCGTTTGAATCCTCATTTGCCATGATTTTTAACCCATGCACCTTCCTCTTGACCTTTTTGCCACTTTCTCTTGTATATCCTTCAATCATTTGCACTCCTTCTAAGTACTGCCCACACAGCTTTCTTTGCTCTGTTACTAGCAATTTTGATAATTCATCCCACTGCTCAATACCCTTTCTAATCTGCCCATTTCCTATGCTTTGCATGCCACTTGCATCTCTCGCACATGCTAGCACTGCTTCCTTAAATACCTTCCATTCCTAATCCACTCTCCTTGCTTCAATTTTCTCTCACCTTTTGCCATTCTGCACTTACATTCACCACTCTCTTCTTGCCAATATTGTTTCCTTTATTCTTGAAAACTCTACAAATGCTCACTTTTTCCTTCACAAGATGGTGATCAGACATCCCACCTGCAGTCCCTCTCAGCACATTTAATCCAAAAGTCTCTCTTGTACTTGCTTATCAGTTAATATGTAATTTCATAATGCCTTCTGACTATCTTGCCTACTAACATATGTATACATCTGCATGTTCCTATTTTTAAACCAGGTATTCCTAATCAGCACTCACTTCCACAAGCTATTCAGGATTTCCATTCATGATACTGAATACCCCATGCCCCCAGTTACACTCTTAACTGCCACATCACTCACCTTCGCATTCAAATCACCCATCACTAATACCTGGTCTCTTGCGTAAGAACTGCTGACACCCACTCAGCTCCTCCCAAAACACTTGCTTCTTATGATCTTTCTTCTTATGGCTAGGCTGCTTAATTGCTAATTATCACCCATCTCTCATGATCCACTTTCATATTTACCCACATGATACTGAATACTCCATGCCTCCTAATTATACCCTCAGCTGCCACGTCCTTCACCTTCGCATTTAAATCACACATCACAAACACCCAGTCTCTTGCATCAGAACTGCTGACACACTCACTCAGCTACTCCCAAAACCTCTCATGATCTTTCTTCTCAAAGCCAGGTGCTTAATTACTAATAATCCCCCATCTTTGGTGGTCTACTTTCATTTTAACCTACATCAGTCTAGAATATACTGCCTTACTCTCATTACACTCCCACTACTCCTGCTGTAGGAGTGGTGCTACTCCTTCCTCAGCTCTTGTCCTCTCACCAACCCATGACTTTACTCCTAAGACATTTGCAAATCATTCTTCCCCTTTTCCCTTGAGCTTTGTTTCACTCATAGCCAGAACATATAGGTTTTTCTCCTCAACCATTCTACCCCAGCCAGAGCCTTCAAGAAAGATGAACACTCCCTGCTTGGCTCCTTCTGTTCTATCTTTTAGAAATTAAAATACAAGAAGGGGAGGGTTTCCATCTCCCCTCAGTCTGTCCCCCCTCCTTTAGAGGAGGTGGACATAGTGTGTCTGGGATGAGGTTACAAAGGGAGAGACAGTCATGTTAAAGGTTATGGTAGAAGGAGAGATCATGAAAACCTTGCACAAGATTAAGTGTGGCAAAGCAAGAAACAGGTTCACACTGCTATTTATTGGTTAATCTTGGTTAATCAGGCTGTTTGTTTTTTGTTTGGCCAAGGAGAGGTGTCTGAAGACTAGCAAAATGCATGAATAAGGATCTTATATTAGGGCAAGAGGAATGAAATGATTGCTCGAATTGTAGAGATATAAGAATGATAAGTATACCAGATGATAAAGGTATATGGAAAAGTAATGATTGAGATGATGGTGGCATGCACAGAACATATACCTGAGGAAGAAAGTCTGTGTTAGAAATACTTGGAGAAAGAGAGGACTTAGTCTCTTGTATTTATGGATCTGAACGAAGCATATGATAGGGTTAAAAGTGCCTTGTGGAAAGTGTTTTAAATATATGGAGTGGGAGAAAAGCTAGTAAGTGCATTGAGGAGGTTTTACTGAAAGAGTAAGGCATGTGTGCAAGTGGGAAGGGAAGAGGACGAGTGGTTTGCAGTGAAGATGGTTCTTCATCAAGGTTATGTGTTGTCACCATGCCTGTCAAATCTGTTCATAGGCAGGGAGATGAGGGGTGTAAATGTGAGGGTTTCAAATTGAGGAGCAGGCCTACAGTATGCTTGAGGTGAGAGGGCTTGGGTGAACAGTTTCTGTCTGAAAAATTATATTGAGAGTTAATGTGAACGAAAGTTAATCAGTGAGGTGCACTAGAGAGGTTAAATAGGATGATTTAAGAGTTAGTCTGATTGGGGATGACCTGGAGGAATTGAAGTGTTTTAGGTACCTGTTAACGGACTTGTGAGTGAATTAAACCACGGGGTTGAAGTGAGTCATACGAACATATGGAAGGAGAGATCAGTGTCTGTACGGGCAAAATAGGATATACGTAAAGGCATAGTAGCCCTAACAGTGTTGTATGGGTGTAATTCTTTCATCTTAAAGGCAAAGGAAAGGAAAAAAAGGGTGGATGTTTTGGAAATTAAATATCTGAGGATGAAATGTTTTATGGGTTGATCTTGTAAGGAATGGTTGTCAAAGAGAGGTGTGGTAGTAAGTGCAATCCAAATGAAAGGGGTGACCAAGGTATACTGAAAAGACAAGTGGAGAAGATTAATGAAAAGGATATGTGTCAGAAGTGGAGAAATCAAGGGGAAGGGGGAGACCAAGATGGCAATAGAAGAATGAAGAGTAGTACTTTTAATATTTAAGCCTGGCTATTTAGGAGGGCAAGAGCCATGCACTAGTTAGAATTATTTGGATTGATGTGGCATTTGGGGGAGCAATGTGGTTTCAGAAGGCTGAATGAAGGCAGATGAAAGGATGAAAGTAAAAAATGGAGTGATCTCTGGGGCTTGGTTGTGGTTAATGGGCTGTGGTTTTGCTGTATTACATGTGACAAAAAGAAGGTCATTGTTTGGTTGTTAATGATGCTACCTTATAAATGTGGCATTGCAGGTAGGTATATGGAAAAAAAAAGTACACTTGAAATTCTGAAAGCTGTATGCTGTTTCCTCTTTTTTCCCGAAATTTTGTGCACATCCTGCTTAAGGGGAAAAATTGTTGTGAGCATTTATCCTCTCCCAGATCTAAGAAAATTTATGTATTTCAAAATTCTTGCAGTTATCTTTTTCCTCTTTTCCTATATACCTTTTTTCTGTTAGAGTGTGAATAAGAAGACATGTAGGATAAAAGTTGGGAAGGTGAGTTACAGATAGATAAACCTTAGCTTGCTTTAAGTTGGATGATAAGTTGATTAGTCACTAGAGTGGCGATGATAGGTGATATAGTAATTAAATACTGTGGAGGCATGTGAAGAATACCTTAACAGAAGTTGTCATGGAGTTGTGTGAATATATGGTAATAGATTAAAAAGTAACTCTTTAGTGAGATTTTATGGCAAAAGCTGATAAAGAATTGAAGGGAAATAAACTCTTTTGGAAAAAGGTAAATAGTGATCAGAGAGGATACTTGTATTAAGGTGAGAGTACTCATGCAGAGATGGTAGGTTATTGTTGAGAAACAACAAAAATCTTGAGAGATAGAGGCAGTGTTTTATGATGGATGATGCTACATGAGAAGTGGGTTATGATGCATTGGGAATAGAGATTTAAGTTCATCAAAAATGGACTTAGTGTTTATGGAACTGATGGAGAGTGATGATATAAATGATATCAGTATTTGTACTGGAATTAGATTCTTGGAGAATGAAAATACTGTTGAAAGAGAAGTTGAATAAGAGAAGTAAAGAAGTGTAGAAAGATAAGTTCAGAATATAGTGTGAATAAATGTGAATAGAATTATGAATTTGATGATGATGAATATTGTAAGGATTTTTCAGCATATAAAGTAAGTTATCCATATTCAAGTTCCTCGTTTATCCTGGAAATAGAGGTTTTTTGCCTACTGCTTAGCAGATTTAAAAAATGTTTCCATTTGTGAATGCAGTGTTGTACCTCTAACTCCATTGTATAGGGATAATGCTCTCCATAGCATTCAAAAGACCTTTGTTTATCCTGGGTGGATGCTATGTGTAGATTGGTTTTTGAATCATAGTGGGAAGTTATCTAGAAGCTATTGGCTCTTTATCTGTTATTTGCCTTAATTGAGTTGCTTTACACTGTGCTGATTTTAATTTTTGTAACTTTTTAGCCACATGGACCAGATATTGACCGTTTGGGTCGTGGAAAGCGTTCTGTAGTTCTGGACTTGAAGAAGCCAGAGGGAAGAAGCATTTTAAAAAAAATGTGTCTCAGAACTGATGTACTCATCGAACCTTACAGAAGAGGTAGAGTACCATCGTATGTGATGATATCATTTTGTCATTTAATGTAGCATTTATAACATTATTCTCTTATTTGAAAATAGGTTGAAGGCTAGATTTTTTTTGCTGGAATACTAGATCATATGTGATGTTTTGATTTTTTTGTTTTTTAAGGAGGATGAATAAATTAGGTAATGAGTATTTATCTTCGTGTGTTCATATTGTGAAAAATACTTGAGTCATTCTCAGTGCAAGCAGAACCTGCTAGTATAGACTTTTTGCCTTTAAAAGATCACTCATCTGATGTGGATATTTAGAATACCATTAGTTAGTTGAAGAAGTTTTATAAAGAATATGTCATTGATAAAGAATATGTCATTGGTTGTCGTCCTTTTAGTGAGGGATGTTTCATATCTGGTGTCAGGAAATTTTTGCTGTCCTTAGTTCATGCACTTACTGTTTAAGTTCTATTTTCCCATAACATAAGTAAGTAGGTACAAAGATATGTATTTGTGGGTTGGTAGGTAGATAGGCCATATAACTACTTTTTTCAATAATTCCATTGTCATTCTTTAAGGCTTCCACACTTTTCTTAAAGCTTCCAAAAAATGGAAAAACGAAATAGGTTTTAGGCTTTAGATGATATCGAGGACAATGAACATGAAGTAAAAGCTCGTCAGCGACTCCATGATGTGAGGACAGCTGGAGGAACTCTGTGCCAGAAACCCTTCACTCTGTAAATGGTTTTGTTTTCCAGGTGCCTGGGTAGATGATGTTTCTGATGTAGGTTCTCTTTCTCATATGTATTAATGATACTGATGATGGGCTGCGTTGCAAGATATTAAAATTTACTGATAATACAAAGCTGGGAAATGAATCTGCAAATGAATTTGAAACATCTGCAGCTTCAGACTAATATAGACAGACTGATGGACTGGGCTCACAGATGGCAAGTGTATTTTAATATCCTATATACAAAGTTTTATTTATTGACAGCAAAAATGAAAAGGCAAGCTACAGTATGAATTCTATTGAACTGCAAAAGGTAAATGATGAAAATGACTTGGGCATAGTAATCTTTAGTGACATAAAAGCAAATCAGCAGTGCACAGAAACAGCAAACAGAGCAAACAAAATTCTTGGATTCATTGGTAGGACCTTCGAATGTAAGTCCAAGAAAATCATCCTTATTTTTTACAGTTTATTGGTTCATACCTGTCTTGAATATTATGGTCAGTTTTTGTCACCATACTTTAAAAAAAAAAGACATAGACAGAATGGAGAGAATACAGCATCAAGCTACCAAGATAAATCTATGAGAGCAGATTAGATGACTTGAATCTTTTAAGCTTAGAAAAGGGAAGGCTTTGTGGTGGTCTAATAAGATATGCAAAATTATTAAGGACTTTGATAATCTTGATCTGTCACATTGCTGAAGACTTGATTCATTTGATTTCACTCACATTAATGGATAAAAAATAATTGGCAAATGATTTACCTTGAATGAGGCGAAGTGCTTCTTCAACAAGATTGTTAACATATGGAACAATTTGTCAATTTGAGTGGTTAAAAGGAGAACAATAGATACGTTTAAGAATAGACTTTATATATATTTTGCTTCAAGTCCATGACTTACAACATTAAGTCATATTGACAATATGCAGGGTATTCCCTTTGAATTATCTATATACCTTGTAGCTTTTACCACACTGGTCTGTTAATTTCTGATATCCTCCACTATTACAAACAGCCTCGAAATGACTCAGTGGTCTGTTGCTGTTTGAATTCCTTTGTATTTCATTGTATTTGAGTTTTCAAGTTGTAACCAAGGTAAAGTTGATAGTCAAAGTGTGACTCCCAGTGATGAATGGTGGATGACAAATAGATGGACAGAAGACGATGACATTGGGAAGAACAATCCTAAGTATCTGCCATGCTGTAGAGGTGACACCAAAATGTAAAGTTAAGGTTAGGCACTTGTTTTATACATCTTACAGTTTTATTTCTCTAATTGTGTCATTACAAATAGGAAAGTCATGAAAATGTGTTTTGTTTACGTGAAATTTACTTACAGGTGTCATGGAAAAACTGCATTTAGGGCCAGATGAATTGATGAAAAAAAATCCCCAGCTCATCTATGCACGTCTCACAGGTTTTGGACAGTCTGGACCCTTTGCTGACATGGCTGGACATGACATAAATTACTTAGCACTCTCGGGTTAGTGTTTATGGTAAACCCTTCTCACCATGGATATGTGGGTATTATCCTCCTATTTCTTTGATATGAAACTCCCTTTAAATATTGTATTTCCTTTGATGGCTCTGTAATTCTACCACCTCAACCAATTTGCATATATCTGATCTCTCATGGAAAGGGAGTTTTGTTCAGGTGCCAAAAATTTTTCTCTTAGCAGGTTGTCAGATTTTAAAGGATGAATTTTTCTTTGTGTTGAATATTGCTTTCTTATATCAAAGGTTATTCTCGTTCAACATATGCTAGAGACTCCAATCTAAAGTGTCTGACGTGTCATCTTTCTCAGTCTGAATTCAGAATTTGACCCACTTTCTCTATGCAGCGCTTTCCATTGTCTTTCTGTCTTTTCATAATATTACTTTGTTTTCTGCCTCTGTACCAGCTGTTTGTAAGCCTCTGCCTTTTGTTAGGCCATGAAATACAGTTAAGCCACTGATTATGATTACAGTGTGGCCATTGGCAATTAGGGATAGGCTGTTGTGATGCTTGTTTCATTCCCTGTACCTCAGAGCATCAGCATTCTTTACATTCTCATGTTTTTCGAAACAGCTATGAACTGCTCCTTTTCAGAGGGTAAATTTTCCACCTTCTCAAAAACACTTAGATTATTCTTCTCATTTTGTTTTTATTTCTTTTTTTCTTTAACCTTCATATTTTCTCATTTAGGGCATGATCTTGATGAGGACTTTTGTTTATAACTGAAACCTTTAGCTTGAAAGAAAAATAATGTCTCTCCTAATGTCTAAAGGGCTGGTTTACATATATGCATGCACACATATAAACAAGTGTAGCATGATTTTGTTTTGGAATAATGGTTTTCATGTTGTTAGAATTTTCATGCCCATAGCATTTTGTGAGCTACAGTAATCCCTCGATTTAACGAACAAATAGGGGGAGGGGGTGTCAGTTAATGCTAAAAGTCCATTTAATCGAATGTAACAATTTTTTTATGCAATATACAGTTCACACGCTTTCTTTTAAGTCCTCTGTCATTTGATGCCATTTTGAATTGTAAGGATTGCAAAATTATTTAATGAATAAAGTCACAATTCTTTGTGTACAACCTAACCGCACGATACCTTGAGGCAGACTAAGACAGAAACAAAGAGAGTATATGAGTATACCATGACAATCTGGTGATGTGGTGGGTTGAGAGAAACAGATTGTGTTATACTGATTCTAATGTTTCGACAGAGTCTTGATCGCAGAATGAGTACAGAAGAACAGGACTCCAGCTTATATACGTGTCATTGTCAGCCTTCACCCCCCGGGGTACCTGGTGTGACCTCCCGAATGGTTGCGCCCGGCATTTGACCTTGCCACCTCTGCCATGTTCCACCTGGCTGCCCCTGCCATGATGGGGTCCATTAAATCGAGGGATTACTGTATTTGGAAAAGCATTCATGGTCATCAACATGTGAATGAGTAACTACTTACATGCTTACTCTAGTAACCACCTAATACTGAGGCAGCAGTCCATATGTCTCATTATCTTTTTATTTATGGAATGAGAGTCTGTTTTGTGTCTAAGCATGTGTCAACTCTTGCTGAATATGCACACTCCACCATTTTTATTATTTTGTCCTTAGAATTTTTCAGCTATGGGTTGAAGTGGAAAGGCAGGGCAAAAGTTATCCTCAAACTGATATGAGCCTACAATAGGTTGGTCTACACTTATATAGACTTATAAATGTCTATATGTGAAATGTCTGGGGTAAACCATGGAAAGGTCTGTGGGGCCTGGATGTAGATAGGGGGCTGTGGTTTCGGTGCATTACACATGACAGCTAGAGATTGAGTGTGAGTGAATGTGGCCTTTTTCATCTGTTTCCTGGCGTTACCTCACTAATGCAGGGGGTTGCGATGCTATTTCCTGTGGGGCAGGTGGTGTCAGGAATGAATGGAGGTGAGCAAGTATGAATATGTACAAGTGTATATGTGTATATATGTATATATTGGAATGTATATGTATGTATTGTGCATATATGTGCATGTATGTATATATGTGTGTATATTAGTGGATGTGTCTTTCTTTGTCTGTTTCCTGGCACTACCTTGCTGACGCGGGAAACAGCAATCTAGTTTAATAAATAAAGTAAATATTTATATGTTGATATTGGTGCATGTTGTCCTATTGCCATTTGTGCTTTTTTTGATATATGCCACAAGTACATAAAAGGGTTTGTCAAAACTAATTTCTTATATCTCATTGCAAATTATTGTACTAAGACATTTTAACATGCTTCAAGTCTCTTCTTGTAAATTCTAATTTGGTTCTTATTCTTATGATTTGAAATATATTCTGTTTTGCCTGAGCTGCTTATAGCCAAACAAATATGCTGAACCTAGAATCAAATAGTTGTAGGCATTGCTGTTAATTCATCTGTACTTGACAGAGTGGAAGTAATTGGTACTTAAAAAAGTTTGAAATATGCTGCATTTTCCAACCCACTTTAGATGTTGGAAACAATTCATGTTGCTTATGATGATAACATGAAATCAATTCACAGGACTGCTGTCAATGCTAGGTCGCAAGGAAGACCGACCAACCCCACCCATCAATTTGCTTGCAGATTTTGCAGGTGGAGGTCTCATGTGTGCCTTAGGCATAGCTCTAGCTTTGTTTGAGCGTTCAAAATCAGGTAGGTGTATGTCTAAACCTTAACTAGTATTCAGTTAGAAATGTTGAATAGTACCAGTCACTATTGAAACATTATTATCTTTACTTCTGGAGATGATATTTGAATTTACCCTCTTTATGCCACAATGCTCCAATTCATTCTGTTCCATGGATGGCCTCCATCCTCCTGAATGTTCAGGGCTCAGTAACTCATAACCTCTTTCACTCCAACCATACGTTTCTCTTTCGACCTTCCACTCCCACTTGTCCCCTCATACATTTTTATTCTCTTCACATGTCCAAATGATAATGATAATTGTTTTCTGTGCTTCTTTGCTATTTCCCACATTAGTGAAATAGCTCTAAGAACAGGAATTGACAAAGAAAGGCCTAATTTGTTTAAATCAATTCTCTAGCTGTCATGTTTAATGCAACATCATGACAGAAGTAGCCTTGTTAATTTCAAATGTGGTCAAATGCCCCTTTTCCCTGTATCCTTGTTTAAGAATTGTTCATTTCCATTGATTCAGTTTCAAAGCACACTGTAATAACATCAACATATTGGGCATAAACAGTTTTTCCAATCTATTCTAGACACCCCACATAATCAACATCACAAAGTCTGCTTCCCGAAAGCTAGGAGTCTTGTATAGATGTCATGATTATTTTTCTTGGGAGCAGGTATTTCATGTTTACAGGGGTTATATTATCCCAAGTATGAAATACTACTCACACATCTGGGGTCAGCTCATCCTCTTCATCTGTATTAACTAGAGTGGAATCAAAAGCTTAAAGCCTCATTAATTCTCCTGGCATTACTTCTCTTCAACTAACCCTTTCTGTATGTTGTGATGTTGCTGCTCTCTTTCTCTTCTCTATGTGTTAATTTGGCCTTTGTTCTCATGAAGTGTCTGCATTTGTCTCCACCCTAAGCATTAGACCCATGCATATGCTTAGTTGCTACTTACCAAAGCTTCTGTGTGGAGACTGGCCGCTTAAGGATTGGCTATTATGATGCCTCGCTCTTCTCTCAAACAGCTAAACTGTGGAATTCCCTTTTCTTTCCTTCTTCATGTAACCTTTCTTCCTTTGTCAGTCAAGTCTACAAACACCTGTGGAACCGTGATAAATTTTTTGAATCTTTTACTTCTTTCTTTCACCCAAGATGGCTGTGAATGGGAGCATGTGTTGCCAGTGCCATGAACAAAAAAATTATACCTTAAGTTCAAAAGAAGTATTTTATGATTCAGAACTGATTTGCTATGCATAAGTAGCATTTGGCATCATCAGTTTATGAGTATTACATTGTTCCCCTGAAAATACTTCTCTGTATGTTGTTTCATCCTTTACATTGTGCTAAACATTTTTGCTTCCTTTCTTAATTTTCTCTTGTCAAGATATATTGGATGTCTTCATTTATCAAAATATATTGGATGTTTTCACTCATCTCTTTACTTTGTTTAGTGAACCTAATGCTGATATAATGCATAACTCTTTAGACTTCTTTATTAATGGTTGATAATAATGTGGACTTACTACTGCCTGAGGATGTATTCACTTCTCTAATTTAATCTTTATACCAACACCACCATTACTTACCAAGAAAGATCAGGTTGCTAAGTTTATATGTTAATCAATGATGTCACAGTGCATGACTTTGCTGTAAGGACAGTTTGTTGCAGGTCGGGGTCAAGTCATAGATGCAAATATGGTGGAAGGAGCAGCATATACAGGGGCATGGTTGTATTCATCTCGTGATCTTTGGATTTGGGGAAAATCTCGTGGTTGCAACTGGTGAGTCCTACTCTAAATTTCTTTGTTGGTTTATTGTTATGAGTGAATTCTACTTTTATATTCTACTTGCATTACCATTGCTACCAGTTGATATAACAGGACCTGATTTTTTGTTTTGAATGTTAAATTTATAGGAAGAGGTAAATTGCAATGTTTCAGAGCATACAGTTGAGTATTTAGGGAAATTATTTCAAGCAGTATAAGAGTATATGATATGAAGAATATGCTCGTCATATTTGTGCGTATCGTAGATAGAACAGAAGATTTCATCGATGCGGGAATGGAAAATTAAGAAAACTAAGAACAGACTTGGATGCAATAAGGGAAAGTATCAGAAATATTAAAAGGTTAAGATGTAGTTTTAAAGGAAGGGACGAAGAGATCACAAATGTGGATGGTGGGCTGTTATCAGAGTCAGAGGATGGTTGTTGAAAATGAAACCAATCCCTAAAGTCCACAGTTTACTTCATTTGATTGAAATATTAAAAAAGTGGAAATCCAAGAACAGGCAAAGAAAAAAAAAAGCAAAAGGGAACCAGTAAATGGTAGTGAAGATGAAAATATATAGATAAGGAATGGGAAAATAGCTGATGTGGTTGAAGCAAAATATGTTGGGGAAAGAAAAAAAAGAAGCAAACATTATGATAGATCGATGTTGAAAATGCCATAAAAAATGTCAGCTTTCAGGCAGTGGAATACGAGAAGAATGGGAAAGAAACTCATAACAGGCCTGTGATGGATGGAAATAAATCTAAGTACAATTATAGGATATTTGCACCTTTATCCTCTGAGGGTGACATAGTAATGGTTCAGTTTGTTTTATAACTTGGTCCTAGTCTAAAATAGACTAGATACCAATCTTTAGCTAGTTCAACTTAAAGCAAAGAATGAATTTTTTTGAAAAATGAAGCATTGATACTCCTTACTTATAATATAAGCTATACAGTTTTGATATCTTTTTTAGTCAATTTTCAGGAAGGGAGGATTTCCGGCCCCCTGCTTCCTCCCTTTTTAGTTGCCTTTTACGACACGCAGGGAATACATGGGAAGTATATTTTCTCCCCTATCCCCAGGGATATATATATATATATATATATATATATATATTTTT